>CAWUFW010002057.1:2410000-2420000 GCA_963921515.1 Calotriton arnoldi | reverse complement strand
TCAAATATCTTCCTGTTATATTTCAACAGGAGCAGCCTGTCAGTTGATGCCTTTGTGTTCTACTGCAGCTTCCCAGTGTTCTAAAGAACAACTAGAGTGCTAACAGCCTTACTTATGACAAAAGTATGGCACACCTGAAGCCATCTTGATTGGAATAAACTGGTAACACTTAAAACATTTAATTTAAAAAGGAACAAAATGATGGGGTTCATTTTGTCATAGAAATTATGGGTAGTGCTGTAGAAAGAAAAATTAGGACATGTTTCAAGTGTGATCTCAAATATCTTCCTGTTATATTTCAACAGGAGCAGCCTGCCAGTTGATGCCTTTGTGTTCTACTGCAGCTTCCCAGAGTGTTCTAAAGAACAACTAGAGCGCTAACAGCCTTACTTATGACAAAAGTATGGCACACTTGAAGCCATCTTGATTGGAATAAACCGTTAATACTTAAAACATTTAATTTAAAAAGGAACAAAATGAGGGGTTCTTTTTGAAATAGAAATTATGGTTAGTGCTGCAGAAAGAAAAATGAGGGCATGTTTTAAGTGAGATCTCAAATCCTCTTCTATTTCATTAGAAAATTCTGACATGCAGACTGAAACAATCACTTTCAATACCAGCAGCAGACTTCCAGTTAACTCCCTGGTGAGCAGTAGCTTTACTACAGTGATCTAATGAGCAACTAGAGTGCTAACATTCTGAATTTATGGCAAATGTGAGACACATCTGAATGCCTTCTTGATGGAATCAAAGTAAAAACTGAAAGCATTTCCTACTGAGGAGACTGCAGTAAATGAGGAAATTAGGAAACTTCATAACAAAGAAGTCTTCCAAGATGGCCACCAGAGAAAAAAGAGCCCAAATGTAGCACAAATATTACCCAGATGTAGCCCACATATAGCCCAATGACAAAAGTGTGCAAAACACTTTTTATTTTTAGTTTTTTTGCAGTTTTATGTAGTGCAGACTGGTCAGGTATTGGAGCGTTGCATCTTAAAACATGACCCCCTACACTACACAAACATCACTGCACTACCTTAAACCCTAAAACACTACCCCCAGCACGACCCCTACACTACCCAAACACCACTGCACTAACCTAAATCCTAAAACACTACCCCCAGCACGACCCCCTACACTACCCAAACACCACTGCACTATCCTAAAACATGACCCACTACACAAACACCACTGCACTACCCTAAACCCTAAAACACTACCCCCAGCACGACCCCCTACACTACACAAGCACCACTGCACTACCCTAAACCCTAAAACACTACCCCAGCACGACCCCCTACACTACACAAACACCACTGCACTACCCTAAACCCTAAAACACTACCCCCAGCACGATCCCCTACACTACCCAAACACCACTGCACTAACCTAAATCCTAAAACAATACCCCCAGCACGACCCCCTACACTACCCAAACACCACTGCACTACCCTAAAACATGACCCCCTACACTACACAAACACCACTGCACTACCCTAAACCCTAAAACACTACACCCAGCACGACCCCCTATACTACACAAGCACCACTGCACTACCCTAAACCCTAAAACACTACCCCCAGCACGACCCCCTACACTGCCCGAACACCACTGCACTGCCCTAAACCTTGAAACACCAGCCCCTGCACGACCCCCTACACTGTTCGAACACCACTGCACTGCCCTAAACCCTGAAACACCACCCCAGCACGACCCCCTACACTGCCCGAACACCACTGCACTGCCCTAAACCCTGAAACACCACCCCTTCACGACCCCCTACACTGCCCGAACACCACTGCACTGCCCTAAACCCTGAAACACCACCCACAGCACGACCCCCTACACTGCCCGAACACCACTGCACTGCCCTAAACCCTGAAACATCACCCCCAGCAAGACCCCCTACACTGCCCGAACACCACTGCACTAAACCCTGAAACACCAACCCCAGCTCGACCTCCTACACTGCCCGAACACCACTGCACTGAAACACTGAAACACCACCCCCAGCACGACCCCCTACACTGCCCGAACACCACTGCTCTGCCCAAAACCCTGAAACACCAACCCCAGCTCGACCTCCTACACTGCCCGAACACCACTGCACTGCCCTAAACCACCACCCCCAGCACGACCCCCTCCACTGCCCGAACACCACTGCTCTGCCCAAAACCCTGAAACACCAGCTCCAGCACGACCCCCTACACTGCCCGAACACCACTGCACTGCCCTAAACGCTGAAACACCAGCCCCAGCAAGACCCCCTACACTGCGCGAACACCACTGCACTGCCCTAAACCCTGAAACACCACCCCCAGCAAGACCCCCTACACTGCCCGAACACCACTGCACTGCCCTAAACGCTGAAACACCAGCCCCAGCAAGACCCCCTACACTGTGCGAACACCATTGCACTGCCCTAAACCCTGAAACACCACCCCCAGCAAGACCCCATACACTGCCTGAACACCACTGCACTAAACCCTGAAACACCACCCCCAGCAAGACCACCTACACTGCCCAAACACCACTGCACTGCCCTAAACCCTGAAACACCACCCCCAGCACGACACCCTACACTGCCCAAACACCACTGCACTGCCCTAAACCCTGAAACACCACCCCCAGCATGACCCCTACACTGCCCGAACACCACTGCACTGCCCTAAACCCTGAAACACCACCATCCTGTACGACCCCTTCACTGCCCGAACACCACTGCACTGCCCTAAACCCTAAAACACTACCCCCATCATGATGCCCTACACTGCCCGAACACCACTGCACTGCCCTAAACCCTGACTCACCACCCCCCTGCACGACCCCCCACACTGCCCGAACACCACTGCACTGCCCTAAACCCTGAAACACCACCCCCAGCACGACCCCCTACACTGCCCGAACTCCACTGCACTGCCCTAAACCCTGAAACACCACCCCCAGCATGACCCCCTACACTGCCCGAACCCCACTGCACTGCCCTAAACCCTGAAACACCAGCCCCTGCACGACCCCCTACACTGCCCGAACACCACTGCACTGCCCTAAACCCTGAAACACCACCCCCAGCATGACCCCCTACACTGCATCAACACCACTGCCCTAAACCCTGAAACACCACCCCCAGCAAGACCCCCTACACTGCCCGAACACCACTGCACTGCCCTAAACCCTGAAACACCACCTCCAGCACAACCCCCTACACTGCCTGAACACCATTGCTCTGCCCTGAAACACTGCCCCCAGCAAGACCCCCTACACTGCCCGAACACCACTGCACTGCCCTAAACCCTGAAACATCACCCCCAGCAAGACCCCCTACACTGCCCGAACACCACTGCCCTAAACCCTGAAACACCACCCCCAGCATGACCCCATACACTGCCTGAACACCACTGCACTGCCCTAAACCCTGAACCACCACCCCCAGCACGACCCCCTACACTGCCCGAACACCACTGCTCTGCCCTAAACCCTGAAACACCATCCCCAGCACGACCCCCTACACTGCACGAACACCACTGCACTGCCCTAAACCCTGAAAAACTACCCCCAGCAAGACCCCCTACACTGCCCGAACACCACTGCACTGCCCTAAACCCTGAAACATCACCCCCAGCAAGACCCCTACACTGCCCAAACACCACTGCCCTAAACCCTGAAACACCACACCCAGCAAGACCCCCTACACTGCCCGAACATCACTGCACTGCCCTAAACCCTGAAACACCAGCCCCAGCACGACCCCCTATATTGCCCGAACACCACTGCACTGCTCTAAACCCTGAAACACCACCCCCTGCACGACCCCCTACACTGCCCGAACACTACTGCACTGCCCCAAACCCTGAAACACCACCCCCAGCACGACCCCCTACACTGCCCTAACACCACTGCCCTAAACCCTGAAACACCACCCCCAGCAAGACCCCCTACACTGCCCGAACACCACTGCACTGCCCTAAACCCTGAAACATCACCCCCAGCAAGACCCCCTACACTGCCCGAACACCACTGCACTGCCCTAAACCCTGAAACACCAGCCCCAGCACGATCCCCTACACTGCCCGAACACCACTGCACTGCCCTAAACCCTAAAACACAACCCCCAGCACGACCCCCTACACTACCCTAAACCCTAAAATACTCCCCCCAGCACGACCCCCTACACTACCCGAACACAACTGCACTGCCCTAAACCCTCAAACACTCCCCCGCAGCACGACCCCCTACACTACCCGAACACCACTGCACTGCCCTAAACCCTAAAACACTCCCCCCAGCACGACCCCCTACACTACCCGAACACCACTGCACTGCCCTAAACCCTAAAACACTCCCCCAGCATGACCCCCTACACTACCCAAACACCACTGCACTGCCCTAAACCCTGAAACACTACCCCCCGCATGACCCCCTACACTACCCGAACACCACTGCCCTAAACCCTGTAACACCACCCCCAGCAAGACCCCCTACACTGCCCGAACACCACTGCACTGCCCTAAACCCTGAAACACCACCCCCAGCACGACCCCCTACACTGCCCGAACACCACTGCACTACCCTAAACTCTAAAACACGACCTCCTACACCACACAAACACCACTGCACTACCCTAAACCCTAAAACACTACCCCCAGCACGGCCCCCTACACTACACAAATACCACTGCACAACCCTAAACCCTAAAACACTACCCCCTACACTACACAAACACCACTGCACTACCCTAAACCCTAAAAAACTACCCCCAGCACGAACCCCTACACTACCCAAACACCACTGCACTACCCTAAACCCTAAAACAATACCCCCAGCAGTACCCCCTACACTACCCAAACACCACTGCATTACCCTAAAACACTACCCCCAGCAGTACCCCCTACACTACCCAAACACCATTGCACTACCCTAAACCCTAAAACACTACCCCCAGCAGTACCCCCTACACTACCCAAACACCACTGCACTACCCTAAACCACTACCCCCAGCACGACCCCCTACACTACCCAAACACCACTGCACTACCCTAAACCCTAAAACACTACCCCCAGCACAACCCCCTACACTACCCAAACACCACTGCACTACCCTAAACCCTAAAACACTCCCCCAGCACGACTCCCTACACTACCCAAACACCACTGCACTACCCTAAACCCTAAATCTACCCCCAGCATGACCCCCTACACTACACAAACACCACTGCACTACCCTAAACCCTAAAACACTACCCCCAGCACGACCCCCTTCACTACCTAAACACAACTGCACAATTTGTTACAGGCGTTGCAACGCAGGCCTGTGGTGCTTACTGGAAGTACCTGGTGGGCTAGTTGGGCCCCAGGGACCCTCAGGATTCAAGGTGACCTAATCCCCCAACTTAAAACGCGCCACGGGGCGCGTTTGCACAGTGGTGAAGGGAGGGGGCGGGGCCTCAGGTGACATGTGCGCAAACACGCCCTGTGGTGCGTTTAAGTTGGGGAATTAATTCCCCTTGAATCCTGAGGGACCCTGGGGGCCAACTAGCCCACCAGGTACCTTCATTAAGCACAACAGAGTTGCGTTGCAGAGAGGTGAAAAAAGGTGCTTGGCCTCGGAACGCCTCTCTGCAACTCAGCTCTATGGTCCTAACTGTAGGTACCTTGGGGGCTAGTTGGGCCCCAGGGACCCTCAGGATTCAAGGGGACTTAATCCCGCAACTTAAAACGCGTCACGGGGCGCGTTTGCACACGTCACCTCAGGCCCCCCTCCCTTCTCCACTGTGCAAACGTGCCCTGTAGCGCGTTTTAAGAGGTAGTTTTAATCCCCTGCCCTATTATGTACTAGGGACTTACAGAGGAGGTCATGCTAATCACAGGGGTACCCCAACGCATAGTGTTCCCTAGTGTATGTAGGTGTTTTCACTGTATTCTAAGTGTCTTTTAGCATAGCACTGACTCTGGTTAGTCAGAGTCAGTTACCACCAGTACCCGTCTGAAAAAGTTGTGGGCACAGGATGATTTTGCAACAAGGCCTCTTTCTGCTCCTCTGTTGCTTCTTTCTGCATTTCTTTTGCTTCTTTCCGTGCATTTTTTCTTCTTTCTTCACATGTCCTACCTCTGTAGGCATAGTTAGAAACTAGCATTTAAAAAACCTTTGAAATTCACTTAAAAAATCATAGGTTTCAGGCACGTTATAGTTAGAAATTAGCATTTAAAAAACCTTTGAAATTCACTGAAAAAACCATAGGTTTCAGACACGTTATAGTTAGAAATTAGCATTTAAAAAACCTTTGAAATTCACTGAAAAAAACCATAGGTTTTAGGGACAGTTATAGTTAGTTGGACATTTCACTCGTACAAAACCATAGAAATTCCCCCGTTATAGTTAGTTCAGCTAACTATAACTCGCGCCCCGCAATGCACTGCTGATGACGTCACATATTACATCACTCATGACATGGTCAGTGACATCACTGATGACATCTCAAATGACATCACTGATGACATCACTGATGACATCATCCATGTGATAATTTCATGCATCTTCTCACACCCTAATATAACTTTTGATACACCCACTCTAAATTACAGACTGCCATTCTCAAAACCATACACACTCCAATACCAATAACTACATACCCACTCACTGATTCTTAGGTCTACACACACACATCTACTCACTCACCCGTACAGTCACTCATACTTACAGTCACTCAGTACAGGACTATCATATGCACTCATACACCTATATAAACACTCACACACCGCCACTCATCCATAGAGGTACTCACACACCTATTCAATCACGCAAAAAATTAATCACACACCCATTTACTCACCTATACAGTTATACACACACCAGCTCACTTACTCATACAAATACTAGCACATTCTTACGCTCTTATACAATAACTGATACAAGCACACACGCATCCATACAGCCACTCTCACAATCACACACTCTCACTTATAGCCATTTAAATACTCTAACACACATATATACTGCCTTTTACATATGTAGTTACTCGCACATGTACCACTGAGATATACATTCACTCACTAACACACCCATACACACACTCACCCACCCATACAGTCCATCACAGATGCACTCTTGAAATCATGCACCCAGTGAATCACCCACTCACACATCTATGTACAGTCACACACACCCCACCCACACAAACACTCAGGCAGCCATACAGATACTCAGAGAACCAATCAATAACCCATATAGACACTCATGTAGCTATTCGCAAATCCATGCATCCACTTACACACCAACAGACGGATACAGACATTCACACAGTTTAGTCACTAACCCATGCATTCAGTAAGATACGTTTAATCACTCACTTGTAGAGTCAGTCACGCACGTACTAAATCATCCATTCAGACACTTATACACCCACTCATTCTTCAATACGCCTTTCCCTATATATATTAAACATATTTAAACTTTACAGAAACACACAGTCACTGGATGATGTCATCAGTGATGTCATTTGAGATGTCATCAGTGATGTCACTGACCATGTCATGAGTGATGTAATATGTGACGTCATCAGGATATGAGAAAGGCAACCCCCTGTTCAATAGGTCTGGAACGTCATCAGCAGTGCATTGCGGGGGCGCGAGTTATAGTTAGCTGAACTAACTATAACGGGGGAATTTCTATGGTTTTGTACGAGTGAAATGTCCAACTAACTATAACTGTCCCTAAAACCTATGGTTTTTTCAGTGAATATATATACACACACATATATATATATATATATACACACATTATCTACTGGAGGTCGCCAGTAGATAGTTATAGTTAGGACCTATTTTCCATAGGAAATCCGCGACATTCTATTTGAAATAACTCTTGCGTCGGTTGACGAATCTTCGCGAAATTTTCAAACTTTATGGCCCGCTCCGGTCCGCTCCTACCCTGAAAGTCTCAGGGTGATTCGTCAAGCGGGGGCCGAGAAAAAGGGGGGTCCCAAAACGTGTTTTCCCCATTCATTTTCCCATAGGAAACTTTAGACACGGCTACAGCTCGAACTGCTGAACGGAATTACACCAAATTTGGCAAAGAGGTAGTTCTTGGTTCAGAAAGAACCCTTTTTGTTAAATGGTGTAAATCCGTTCAGTAGTTCCTGAGAAAATCAAAAGTTAAGTCACATATATATCTGTGGCCGAGTAGGGTCCGCGTACCCTCCCGACCACGAGCTGCATGCTTATTGGCTGTCAAGTGGCTGTCAACACTCCAAATCAGGAAGTGTTGGCAGCCATTTTGTCCCTCGGTAGAACCGAGGGACAGAAACAAGTGCGCAAAGCGCAAAAAGGGGGCAGGGTAGAAACACCCTGACCCCCTGGGCAGAAAAAAGCATTTTTTTTTTTTTTTTTTTAAATCGGCAGGATGCGCTCAGGGTGCACGGATCCTGCCGATTAGGAAAAAAAAACCAGAAGAAACAAGTGCGCAAAACGCACAAAGGGGGCAGGGTAGAAACACCCTGACCCCCTAGGTCTACTCAGGGGGTCCCACAAGGACCCCCTGGGCAGAAAAAAGCATTTAAAAAAAAAAAAAATCGGCGGGATGCGCTCAGGGTGCGCGGATCCCGCCGGAAAAAAAAAAACGAAGCGCGGTCTCCCGCGCTTCGTTCTTAATTGGCCCCTGGGTGGGCCAAGTCCCGGGGGCATGGGGGTTCCTTTTAATATGTGGGGGCCTCTAAGGCCTCCCAAGCCCCGGGGACCGTCACCCCCGGGGCTTTAAAAATAATGGTGCGGGACGGCTCTTTGCCCTCCCGCTGCCCCGGGGACCGCCACCTCCCCGGGGCTTCTTTTTTAAATGATTTAACCTGTGTGGGGGCTCCAGCCCCCACACGCCCCGGGGACCGCCACCTCCCCGGGGCACTAAAAATTTAAAATGGGGGTCCGTTTTGGACCTCGAAGCCCCGGGGACCACCACCTCCCCGGGGCTTTCTAAACGTGGGGAGAGGGGCCGCGCGGCCCCCCACCTGGAGCCTGTGGTGGCCCTGGGGACCGCCACCCCCCAGGGCCAGCTCCTGCAGTGTCCCGGGGTGCCTACCCCCGGGACACTGCTGTTTGCAATGACAGGACGGGAGCCTCGCGGCTCCCGTCCTGTCATTGCAAACTTGCTTTGGATATTGGAAGCGAGAGCAGGAAACCTGCTCTCGCTTCCAATATCCAAAGCAAATTGCTTTTCCACATGGAGAGCAGCATCTTAGCTGCTCCCCATGTGGAAAAGCAATGCCGGCTCCCTAGGGACGCAGGGAGCCGGCGGGACTGTGGGGGGTTTGGGGACCCCCCCACAGTCCCCAACGAGAGGCCAGGCCCCGGGGGATGGGGTCCCCGGGGCCATAAGTGGCCAGGGAGGGCGGCCATGCAGCCCCCCCTCCCCTAAAAAAATATTTTAAAAAAAAATATTTAAAGGCCGGCCCCGGGGGATGGGGTCCCCGGGGCCTTAAATGGCCTGAGGAGGGGGGCCACGCAGCCCCCCTCCAAATTTTTAATTAAAAAAAAAAAGAGGGCTTGCCCCGGGGGATGGGGTCCCCGGGGCCAATACAGGCCCAGGGAAGGGGGGGCCCCTCAGCCCCCTTCCCGTTTTTTAAAATTTTATTTAAAAAAAAAAAAAACTCCTCAGGCCCCGGGGGATGGGGTCCCCGGGGCAAAAAGTGGCTGAGGGAAGGGGGCCACGCAGCCCCCTCCCAATCAAAAAAAAAAAAAAGACCGGCATCGTGCCGGAGGCCCCGCCCCCTCCCTGCAGCAGTCTGCAAACGCGCCCCTGGCGCGTTTTGAGAAGGGGAAGTAATTCCCCTTGAATACTGGGGGTCCCTGGGGGCAAACTAGCCCACCAGGAACCTCCAGTATGCGCTAGGGCTGCGTTGCAGAGAGGTGTACAGAGGCCACGCCCCTTTTACACCTCTCTGCAGCGCAGCTCTGTGGCGCTTTTGGAAGTACATGGTGGCCTAGTTGGACTCCAGGGACCCTCAGGATTCA
>CAWUFW010002057.1:332500-482500 GCA_963921515.1 Calotriton arnoldi | reverse complement strand
ATCTTAGCTTAACATTCATGCCGATCACCCTAATGGGAAACGACCATGGGTATCATCTCACCTCACCTTCCCTCCTCAATTAAATCCAACCACTTAGGGTACTATACCCAGTACGGCCTGCAATATGGTAGGCTTCCACCCTAAAATCCCGAATTAGCTTCCTTGTGGGTCACTTGGGATGGGGTAGCCTTTGATTATTAGGCGCCTCCATGTTTTAAATACATTTAAACTTTTAGGAACACATGGCATTATGGGATATGTCTATTCAATATTCAAATATTCTATGTTTTGTGCTATTGCAACTTCCGGTTACAAGCCATGCTGAAACCAATGAGAAAGTCTGTATTAATTGGCTAATGAAATGCTTAAGACATGTATTTAATTTTTAATTTATGTGTTTACCTGATTTGAAAGAGAAACCCGTACATTCAGTTTATGTCCTTTTGCACGCTGCGTCGTGCATCACGTTTTCACTATATCACAAAATGAACTTTGCACTCTGTCATGTGACCAAGACTTCGCGAGGAAGTCGAAACGCGTCTTTTGTTTTTGTGCCATTAAATTTTGATACTGATCACCCTAATCCGGAGTGGCTCGTCTCTCACAGAATCCTTTGTGAGGGAATTTACATTGTGTATGTGTATGTATACATACATACATACACACTAGCGTAAAAGCTTTTTAAACAGAGCTGTCTGGCAACAAATGACAGAAGCTAGGCCTCAGGAAACCGGAGGGGGAAAAACCCCCCAAAAGGCAGAGTTGGAAGAGGCAAAATGGCAGAGTTGGAAGAGGCAAAATGGCAGAGTTGGAAGAGGCAACGGAAAAGCTGGCCGAGGGTCCACAATTGAGTGCATAGGGGTAGGGAGACTGGAATTTGTGGAGGGAAGCTGTACACAAGGGAAAGAGTAAATGCACTATCCTGGAGGGATACCAAACAAAAAAAAAGTGGTTTCTGGAAAGAGACTAATCGAAGGATTGCCGTCATAGAATCAAAAGCATGCTAAAGAGGCTATGCTGTAAGGGAGAGAAATATAAGAAGGAGGAAAGCCACGAAATAAGCAAGCATATGAGTCACAAGAAAGGCAGTAAGCAAAGGGCTGGCACAAACCCACAGTAAGTTCTGGTAAGGTCAATATTACGTTTTTTGACAATCATCCGTAGGCAAAACTAAAAAACTGTCGATTTTTGCACAAGATGCTAATAGTATCTTTAAATGGTGGTACTTAATTACACAAGTGTGAAGGTACAAGCTGATGGGATTCGTTTTTTGTCTGAAAATCTTAATTTGCAGTATTAATTTTGAGATGGAGCAGTGAGTATTGGCTTTCAATTTGTGTACAGAAATAGGGTCGGTGCTTTTTTAGTTGCTTTTTTGTGGTTCTTCTAACAAAATTTTGCATCCTGAATGTTTTTCAATTTGCGTGTAGCCAATGAAACCATTAGATAAACGTTTATTTTAATTCTATAATGACTTTGACAACTGCAGCGCATCTTACATCAAGCGATCAGAAAAACGTATCGCAGTTTGTACTTGACATCAAGTTGTATTCTAGCACAGAAACACCATTAAAACAACAATCATGTTTTTTAAAACTTTTTTTAGTAACTGGACAAACCGCAACCTCAACAGCTACATCCTAGAACACTCCTAACAGTTACTACTATTCTACATAATTGACATGTTAATGTTGCATAATGCCCTGCACAGTACAATGTGCTATGAAGGTTGTGAAGCTTAAGGTGCAAGAGCTCATCCGCCCCACTGTCTAAGAATGAAGCACTTTTAACACCACTTTGTGTGAAACAGGAGCCCCAACACCCTTTATGAGTACTTACAGTATTTTTAAGACAGAAGATAAAACAAATATAGCCGGACTTCTGCATGTAGTTGGGTTTGGGTGTTTATACAAGTCTCAGACATTAAGGTGGAGTACTGAGGGTTCAACAAACTAACATCAATCAGATCCACATACCTCCTACACAAGTAATTAAAGGAAATGGTATTGATTTCTTGGAAGTCTGTTTGAAATGGCTCTCCTGCGAAATCACACTGCTTTTCTATTCTAGCTCTAAAGCGGAATTAAAGCTTTGGCGCCTGTCAGCATTTATGACAAGTGTTCAAGAACAACTGTGTTCTATGCAGATGCGCCCTCGATTGTGCACTGAAACACAACATGCATGCATCCAATATGAGATACAAGGGTTTCTGTCAAGTAAACGCGCTTAGTGAACTAGTCATTACAATTAGCACTGTACAGTTAACATAGTTTCAGGTTGTGCAGCTCTGCTTCCATCAAGTCCACAAACAAATCCTGATGTTTGAAGAGCACTCATGTCTAGAATCAAACTTCATAGAACATCAGAGTTGCTATGTTCATATAAGAGAACGGCAAAGGCCAGTCAGGTCCTGGTCCTGAAAGAATTGCTAATGTCTTGCCAGCAGATTCATGTATTTCTGCCTCTCAGTAGGTTGTCCTCGCAAATTTAGATTTTACTTTCGTCTGTGTTTGAGAGAAGTTTGTCCTGCTATCCCCGATCAACCCAGGCAAAGGAATGGTACATTCCTTGCAGGATTGTTGACTCTGTATCCAAGCAAGTGGAAGGTGATGCGAATGCTTTGTTTTGGTGTAAAACCATCGAGTCATGTCTACTGAAGGCTTCTTTTGCCTAGGTAGACCTGCGAGAGGAAATATAAACTGCACCTCCGAGAACAAAGAAAAAAAAAAAAAAAAACTCCATCATTAGTTGAATACTGTTGTTGAAAAGCTTTCTAAGCAAAGTGCAAAAATAATGGAAGATAGTGTCATGAAGTGCAAAAGTCCTTTGTTCCACTTAGACAACAGTGCAATTCGGTCAAATTTGCTTTTGGTGACTTACAGGTCTACAATATTGTGCATAGTTCTGGTGTTGGCAAAGTTAACGGCTGATGTTGAGGAAAAGTTGTAACTGAAGAACTAAGAGGTGTCCAGTATAGTGACGGTGTGACCCGATGTCATGCCTAATTTTCAAGTTAACCACTGACTGTAAATTATGTCACTTAAAATTAATCGTACTTAAATGTATCCAATGTAAACATCCTGAAAATCTGCCAAGGTTTCTATTCTCCTAAACATGGCTTGGATACACCGTGTCACATAAAAGCGGTTTACGTTGCTATAGGGATGTCAGTTTGAACAAAGGCAATTTAAAAAATGTTAGTAGTCTAACGAACTGTGTTCATATTTGCATCTATCCAGAACTAACTGTGAAAACTTGGGCAAGTGACAAACATCCGTGATTGAGTGTTTGTAGCCCATGACCTTCCTTTGATCAGGCCTGGCTCATAGATTGCAGTGTTTACACTCCTGTGTAACACATCTAACAAGTTTGTTGCAATGGGATTCTAGCCTGCTGGTGAGAACTTTGAATTATATTATAATCAGCTTGTAGTATACTGCTGAAGAACAAAAAATTGGATTCTAAATCCAGACGAGCTGCTGCATGACAGTAGTAAATGACAGTTTTCGCATGACAATAAACCATATCATTTGCATGACATGAGCGTACAGATAGTATCAGCCCTATTCTATTAATCTAGAGTTAAGCTGCACCACTGGTACTAACTTCTGCAGCTGACTTGCGGGCCTTAGCAGTTGAAAGTGCTGTAAACAGTATTTGTCAATCAACCAAGTCTCAGCAGATGCATTTAGATGTTGCCTTAACCTCTGAAATCAGCTATGGTGTTTTGGTGTCCAATCAGGTCATAATAGGGGTATGTACTAGTGTGATCCAGCACACCTGCAGAGGGTTGTACAACAATACATTAAAATGTGATGCCAGGTTACTTTAAACCTGAAGATTCTCCAGAACATTAACAGCAGCCGACACGAGTGTTAGCACAATACGAAAGCAAGGGCATTACTCTTGACGCGAGGGCTTATTTTACACCCCAGGTACACACAATAAGTTTAGTAGACAAACGCTGCATCACTATTGCAAAAATTGGTTTCCAGATGAAAAATACCTTCTTCATTCATCTAATTTATGAGATAACTGCACCCAAGCCGAACACAAAGATGTTCCATATGCTGGCTTTTTCATGTCTGGCACAAGTTACTATGATGAACAGGTGGGTGTTATATATATTCCCATCAGATAAATATTTTGTCTACATATCTATCTCAGGAGGCCAAGTGGTTGATCTCCCGCACCCTTTTATCTACTCTAAATTCGTATATATGCAGATCAAAACAAGTGTAACATTTTTAATCGTATGCTACTGTATTTATCCAATTCTACTTTTTTTTATTAGACTATTTGGCAGGGTTTGAATCACAGCAGGATTTTGTATTTGAGTGGGTGAAAGACTTATTGCAGAATGTTAAACAAATGAATGCAAGTCAAATGAGGAAATCCAAAGTGTTACACGTATCGTCATGTTTTCCAAAATCAGCCATTTCTGAGGAATCAGCACAGATTGCTCCAGGGTAATAAATTACTCGTATCTAATTCATTAGACCTAAAACGTTCAATGATAGCATATACCTAAAATAGGTACAATTAAATGACAAACTAAAAACTCTCCTAGTTAACCTAAGACTATTCAGAAAGTAACAGACTAAGTGGCTATAACCTAATACAAGGAGGGTAATAGACGCATACACTTGTCCAGGATTGTGATGTATGGTTTCCAAATAAATCTTTTAAAAAAACTTCCAGTATCTTAAGCCAGTTACACTCACTGCAGACGTAACAGTAGTGGGAAAGTATTCCACGGTTGTCAGAGCTAGTAAGCACCGGGCCACGCTCTGAGTGACGGTGATCCACCGCTTCCCCAAGGGTCTGCGGAGACACAAGTTTGCACCAGTAGAAAGCAAACGGCGCTCCTGCACCCCGAACAGTAAAACTCCACTGTCAGCTGAGGCATTACTGATTAGATGGTTCAATCCAGTACGAGTTGGAAAAATACATTTCCAATATTTTTTTCTATAGCGTAAAAAAACTGACATTTAGCTCTTTTCAAAATGCTCAAGAGAGAACTGATCCACAGGGAGATACGCTGATTTGCCCAGGATCAAATAATGTGTGGGGGCCAGATTACAATAGGTCATTTAAACCCACAGTCCAAATAAAAGTGGATCGATCTATGAGCAAATAGACAATTCCCAATAGGTCAATCGCTG
The DNA here is from genome assembly GCA_963921515.1 of Calotriton arnoldi. Lineage (NCBI taxonomy): Eukaryota > Metazoa > Chordata > Amphibia > Caudata > Salamandridae > Calotriton > Calotriton arnoldi. Next base: position 477,335 of record CAWUFW010002057.1, on the reverse strand, counting down.
TGAAAGGAAGGTAGGCCTGTGGCGGAGACAGTCATTTGTGCTTCTCCAACGCGACTGAAGTTGTCCCAGTCATGCCACCTTTACAGAATCATTAACTCACCCTCTGCATTAAGAAGTGCTGGTACAACACGTGTAAGTGCGTTACTTACATATTTTACTTGTGTTTCAATGCCAGAATTAACACTACGCTGTGCTCATCCATCAAATGAACACCTGAACGGAGCAAACCAATAACCTGCCGTCATATTAATGTTCTTATCACGTATTCTCAGCCTATATTTAAACTCCCACAATTGTGTCATAATGGGACCAGAAGTGCAAGATTAACTGATTTTCTCAGTATCACACACTATGATCAAGTTCAGGAACCAGGACGGGGACACGTTCCACAAGACCAAAGTCTCCAAAGTCATCACACATCTAGAAAAATGTTTGATCCACGGTAAAAATAAAATTAAAAATAAAGAGGAATCGTTTAAGACACCAGTAGGCCACTTAGCCAAACATGACTGAACTTGCTTCAGCACTACTGGCCTTCTCATACGCTCCAGCCAGCCTCCGACTAAAAGAGTGTTTTCTGCTAAAACATTTGAATGTACCTGCAACATGGGCTTTTATATTAGTTATTCAGGTGCTATTTAATGGCCGCATACAATACCAGCCAGTTTAATACAAATGCACCTTAAAAAGTATGGATCTATAATCCTGTACCAACTGTATGTCTTCGAAGGAGGCAAGGAAGAAGGTTGGAGATAGTAAAGTGAAGCTACTGTTAACACGAGGCTAGAATTCCAGCCAAGCTTGGAATTTACGTCAAAACGTTAGAGGGAACTCGAATCTCATCCCTAGCACATACATATCCATCCGGTGTTCTCTGGGAGCTATTTGCTTCTGATCAAATAAGATACGGTCTACTGAAAATCATTAGTATTTTTAGGTCTCGCCTGAGCCAGCGCATGCGCTGCTCTGTGAGACATTTTGTAAGTGAGGTTTTCAAAGTGCTGCCAGAGGCTTTTGCTGGCTACCAGCTTGCGTTCACGCGAGCGTGCACGCGCGCAGCCGCCATCTGTCTTTCCTCCGTCACGGGTCATTAAGTGCATCGCGATCACTTTCGCGGGTTCGCGACCGTGCCAATGCTTGTTTCTCTGTATGTTTATGTGTCATGTTTTGTTTACATTGATAATAAAACACTGTTGATACTTTTTATATTAAATAGTGGTTTATGAGCTCTATTTATTGTACAATTATGTGTGACTATGTTTGAATCGGTTTCCTGAGGATTCACATTATAATTGCTTCCTTTCCCTGCCTCAGGAACTCTCCATTGTCGCAGGGGGCCCCCCCTCTTTATGTGCATTTGGTGACCTCTCATTAAAGCCATTCTCCAGCACCCCCAAACGTTCGGGTTTAAATCATAATGCCTACGCGTGAGCCAATATGTCAACAGTAGACCATGAACATACATTCCGACCTACAGTGCCATGAGAATAAATGTCACTTTCAATGAGGTTACTGGAATCATACCCCATATAGAAAATATGTAAAGAAGCATTCAGGTAAGGGTAGGTACCGAAAGTGACTCACTAGCCAGGTTAAGAGTGCTTAAGATTCATAACCTCTCGGCAAAGGACCTTTACAACTCATCGCACTCTGAGACTGAGAGCAGGAGTCTGTCTGCATGCCACAAGGCCTCGTTCTGTCGACAGGTACCCAGGATCCTTTGTGATTCACAATGTTTAAGGTACTAGAACAAGCATTCTTACCGCGGCATGATCGACTGCGAACCGAGCGGTCTCTACGGGCTCATTTCCAGTCACTGGGTGAGATGATTTTTCTTTTCATTTTAGTTATGGCTGCAACATTTCTCTGGAAAGCATGAAGGGAAGTCCCCCTGTAGCTCCATACATTTTATTTTCTGGCATTTTATGCCAGAGGATGGCAGGCAGGGTAATTCTCCTGCTTTTCTTTCTCCTCAGTAACTGTAAATCTTCCTTTGGTCTGTGCCATGCATCTTGAAATGCCCCTTTATCTCTGGCTCAGGGATGGCATTTTTCATTGTGAAGTGATCCAGCGGCGCCTTTTGATGTGTGCTGTTACACTCTGGGCTGTTTTTGAATGAGGGAGAGATACTACCCAGCACACCGATGGACAAGATTGTCTGAGATGCTAAATGAGGCATGCACACATGACGCATTGATTTCCTGATAGGCTGGAAAGCAATGACAAGGCTCCAAATGATTGGGCATAGGGATAGCCAAAGCTGTGCAACTTTATCTAGTGCAACTTCCTGAAGTTTTCTTTAAAACTCTGCAAGCTTTTGAAATTTCAGCAACGTTGTGAAATGCATAAAATGATTAATGAAGTAAAACAATTTTTGCCGGAGAAAATTAAAAAAACAAGCATTGGCATAGCCAATAGGTCTCGCCTTTGGGACCTTATAAGTGTTTAGCCATGCAACAGTTGATGTTGTTGCACCAAGGATATTGTGCTGCATAACTAAATACTTATAAGGTCCCAAAAGCGAGACCTATTGGCTATGCCAATGCTTGTTTAATAAATGATCTGGGGGAGCATTTACTCTCTGCCGATGACTGCAGCTGGCGCCCGCTCACTTTGGGGGACAGGGACTTATTTTTCATCTTTAGACTTAGACCCAGAACAAGAGTTGGAGGCAGAAAAGGGAGAAAGGAGGACGAAAAAAGACTGGAAAATAGCATCAAACTGAAAAAGCAGAGTTTGAAAAGAAGCTGCAGAAGCGACATAAAGAGACTAGAAGTGTAGGATGGCAGAAGAAAGACACAATGTTGATTAAAGCCTATGCAGCCTTAATACTGACTAACCCGGTATTCGACAATCCCAGCAGAAAGCTTCTAAGTAAAACGTTCGGCCCTTTAAAAGTCCTGCGACAACCAGTGCAACACAGTTGCTTGACAAATATTGAATTTGTTTATTTGGCACTTTAAGAAGTTCACAGAAATGGCAGTCCGAGTCGGCTTCGTTACACAATTTGGAGAAACTTAATTTGGAAATTAACTGGAGAGCCTGCTCAAACAAAATACATCACATGTGCATTTCCTCTCTTCCACATTCCCAGCAATTAAGTGTACAAACAGGTTTTTGTTTGCAGGTACCCCGGGTATGTTCCAGATATCAACCCAAATTACTATACTGCGAGCACTGCGGCCTATTCAGGTATAATGGGCACAAATATTGCATATCAAAAGGAGTCACACCACAAAGGACTATTCACAACATCTTTTTCAGGGAGCTTTAGTATTGCCAGATTTCCTTCGAGAAGGCTACTATAAATAACCAATACGTTACTTCTTGCACTTGGAACAAAACTAAGACCAAACTAAAGGCTGCAGCTCTGGTTCTCCTCTATTTGTATGCTATTTTATTTAATAAACACTTCTATCTTGTGATTTACTTCAAATCTCACAAGGAGTTCAGTTAACCCAGGTGTGCTCCACTGCAGGCAGGGTGGATGCTGGAAGGTGAAGGTGACCTCAGACATCCATTCTGCTGGACATGGTGTCTGCTCTGTGGTGGCGCTCTTCAAGTGGAAGGGGTGGGCAATAGCTCCTGAACCAGGTATTGAATGAGTCACACACATGGACTGAATATACTAATGATTGCTGCAATGTTTTATCTATTGCCTTGTTACATTTTTAAGTTGATGGGTGTGTACATAAATGGTTCAAATTATATGTATAGTTTATCTATGGTGCATATGATTTCCCTAAACGGTAACTATTTTTTATAGTATTAAATATTCTGCTGTAGTAGGTATTTAAAAGGAGCCTCTATGGGGTGTTTTTATGGTAATCACAGGTTACGGAATGTGCTTATTTGTCGTACTACTTGACAGTAAAGGTGTCTCAACAAGCACTGGGTACCTTTGTCACTGTTGGAAGTATCTGTGCCGTTTTAAAGGCCTCTAGAAAGATTGTGTAAGCTGCATTTCTTAGGAGCAGAATTTAGAAGTGTTTCTTTCAACAGGTTTACATCCTCAAACTCTCCACCTGACATATTCCTTAAAATCTTGCATGAAAAATTTACATTCTATAAAACTTCTACTTGCATCCATCCCCTATTTTTTTTTTTTTTTTAGTGCACCACTGTTTCCTTTCTCCCTGCCTCTTCTGTATACAAGTTACTCTAAATCTCATGCCTACCAGTCTTAGGCTCTTTTTAGAAACCATAACCCTCTTATTAATTCCAACAAGCAATTGCTTCTCATATAGCCCGCTCTAATGATCATATCTGTGTCAATGTACCACAAAGAAACTGGCGGGAATGCATGGAATGAACATGCAAAAATAACTAATAACTAATGGACTGCCCACTAACTTTGGGCTCTCGGGTAGTGTGCTACTCGCCGAATGCTTTATAAATGCAATTTAAATTAAAACCCGACTAAAGATTAGAAAGGAATTTGGCTCCTGCTGCCAATTGACAATTTTAGTTGCTGTCAGAATTTCAGAAAAAATGAGATGATGCAGTGTTAAACAGTATGGATATGTACAGACAAATGGATATGTAAAACCGATGTTATTACTACAAGTAGCTTTGCTTTCTATTCATTAAGATGTCTTTACACACATTTATGGCGTTGAATAGACAGACAAACATTATATATGGCTGGTTGTGAGTAATGCCGTTTCTTTTTGTTCAGGCGTCTGCAAGAGAAGAAAGTGGAATTCAGTCAATTCCTAAATGTGGCCTTGTTCAGACCCATGCGTGGCCCCTGAAAACCTATGTGTGTGGGTATGTTTTAAAGGATTAGTGCGAGAATATACAACTAAAACTCCTTCCAGGAACTACTTTATGCAAAAAACAAAAACCTGCATTTGGCAGCACTCAAAACAGGATTGGCACTCAATAGCCTTCAGCTGTGGATTTCAGGTGAAACACAAACTATCTCACACCGCATTCTGGTCAATGTTGTCCATCTTTAAAAGTTTGTTATTTCAGTGAAGCAAAGCTTGATAATTTCTTTCAATAGTTTATTTTCTTAGCTCCAGATATGTCCCAAATTTGCAGCATTCAACACCTGCTGTGCTCCACCTAAGAGCTCGAAGCGCGAAACACGTCTGGGGCTAAGAAAATGAAAGATTGGACGAAATGAACAGGAATCAAGATAAAGAATAAAATATTGGAAGAAATTACACGTTATCATACTTTGCTTCACTGTAAGAAATAACTTCAAAGAAGAATCGAAACTGACCAGAAAGCACCATAAGGGCTACGGAGTCATGTTCCACTTAAAAACCACAGCTGAAGGCTATTGCTGCGTGCGTACAAATAGTGCTGCTAAATGGTTGCTTATTCTTTAAAAAATCAAATGGTTCCCATGGTCAACAGCTGTGCACCAGAGGGAGATGACCCTTGCAGTAACATGGTGTTTGATGAACAGTTAAGAGGGCACTTGTCTTTAAATGTTATGTTTGGCACTCAGTATCTGTTGTGCTCCACTGAAGAGCTCATTAAGACTGAACCATGTCTGCAGCTAAGAAAAGTAAAGACTGGAAGAAATGAACAGTTTAAGCTAAAAAAATAAAATACTTTAAGAAATTAATAGTATAAAATTATGGTACAAAGAATGCATTATTTATTTTCCCACGAACAGCCCAACTTTGAAAACTGAGCGTTCCTGAAAACAGAAGAGCTTGAGGAATAGACAAATGTATTACTTGCTGTGTTGTACACAGACGGGATTAAGTTGTCCATGTATAAAGGCATGCTTTTTTCCAACTACTTGTGCGATATAACTTGTTTATGAGGAGTATGTCAATTTTAGAGAAATGACTCAGAATTTTGTCAAGCTATTTCTACTGTACAGTACTATACTCAAAAAAAAAAAAAAAAAAAAAAAATTCGCCAACAGCAAAGCACAAATATTGGATTGCTTTCATATCACCGCGAGGCAACAAATGTGTCAGGGTGTCTCTTTAGGAAACGAATGTGTCGGTTAAACCCGGTTGCGAGCCAGACTCCATCAATCTAATAGTCTAGTAGATTTGCATTTCTGGGAAGCTGTAATTAGACTGGATTCCTTAATGTTCACACACCTTCCAGTATTACAGGTTTGAAATAATGTAGCAATGTGCCTTTTCCCAATTGAAAGATGCCTTCACACCAACCCGTAGCGACCTAGGTATGTACAGATGTTAAACACAAAGTACACCGCATAAAACGGGTACCACTTATTAAGTCAAAGTTTCAAACCCTTGACACCACACATACATTTAGCAATAGAAACCACATTTGCAGGAAAAAAAAAACTGGCGTGAAAAGCTTCCAGTTAAAGATCACAAAAGATTCAATAAATATTTTAACCTATACTTTTATGGCACTTTAAGCGAAGTTCCAATAGCACTTTTCGCCTAAACATTCAAACGGGAGTCTAGACTAGGAGTAACTTCGTTTCACTTTAAAAGAACAAAATAATTAACAATCTCAAAATAGGAGGAGGGAGAACATAACTTTTATGGAATTCAGAAGAAGCACCTGCTGAAAAGGACTTGTGGCAGACAGTTATACAAAAGACCCTGAGGTAGAAATAAGTTGCCTAAATGATGGGAGCAAAGTTATATTGAAGACAAAATTTATGGTAGAAAATAGGCAACAAATCTAAAGGAATGTCCCCGGACATCATAAATCACTGATAAAAACTAAGCCCAGACTGAGCAAATGGCGATGACACCACAAGGTCCCTTGTGCAGCGCTTAACGTGGCATTGAGGCTACTGCAATTGGCAGCAGAAACTGAGGTGAGGAGTAGGAGGTACAAACTAATTATTTATTTATAAAGTTTTATATAGCGCGAACATGATCCCGAAGGATATCAGAGCGCTTTACAATTTGAGGAAAGGAAGGTAACAGTTGCAGTATAGGCATCACAAGGAATACCAACCCAAACAAATCAAATCGGCATATCAAACAAAAGGTTACATACAATTGAACGGGACAACAAAGAATAAGATAATAACTGGTACATAGCGAACTGGGAGGGGAGCAGATGAAAGAAGAATAAACACCCAGCGCAGGGCTTAGTGGGCATGTCCAATGTATTAGAGCAGAACGATCCGAGACCCTTTTAAGGTCAGAACTTGTTCATGAGGAATCTTTTTACTTCCAATTTGAAGGCAACCTTGGAGGAGATTCTGCGTATTTCCGGCAGGAGAGAGTTCCAGATCTTCGGCGCAGAGCCGGAGAAGGCTTGGTGACACGTTCTCTTTTTGCGAAAGATCTGTGGTTTCAGGAGGAGAGAGTTAGCACTCCTAGAAGGTCTACCCCCTCCGGGTAATTCTAGCTTTTGCTAGACTTAACTTAATGCTAGATAACTGGGGGTTTTGAAACAGGCAGGCAATTTTTTGCTGAATTCTTGCTTCATAGGGCAACCAATTTAGGCATTTTAAGACTGGGGAGATGTGCGCATTTCTTTTAGTACCCGTAACCAATCTGGTCGCAGCATTCAGTGAAGCCCTTAGTGGTGCCAAGGTATAGTTGGGGAGGCCACAGAGCGTAGCACTGCAATCGTCTAGCCTCAGCAAAACAAGCGCTTGGACCCCTTGCTTGAAGTCAGCTTGTGGGGGGAAAGGTTTGAGATTCCGGAGTATCCTCATCAGGCGATTAGCTCCCTTGCACACATTGCGGATATGATTCTTCATGTTCAAATGCTTGTCCAGGGTGATTCCGAGAGATTTGGCTGAGTCAATAATGAGGGGGGAGCAGTTGAAGGCAGTGAGGTGTTTCATCCAAAGGTCTAACTTGGGGATGTGATTCGGAGCAGAGATGAGACGGAATTCTGTTTTGGAGGTGTTGAGCAGGAGGTGGTTCTCAGTTAACCAGTTTTGAGTATTTATTAGGGTAGTGTTGAGCGATACGAGGTTATCCGGGGAGGAGATTTTCAAATAAAGTTGCGTAGCATCCGCATACATATGGAAGAGGATGTCCATGGAATTTAGTGCATTAGCTAATGGTTCCAAGAACAGGTTGAAGAGTATGGGAGATAAGGCGGACCCTTGGGGGACCCTCATGGATACTGGAGATGGCTGGGAGAGAGAGTGGTTCGCCTTAACTCTTTGAGATCTGTGGACGATGAAGGACGAGAACCATTGCAGCACCGAACCCGAAAGGCCCATCCTGTGCTCCAAAATGGATAGGAGGTTGTCGGGATTAACAGTGTCAAACGCAGAGGAAAGGTTAAGAAGGATAAGGAGGCAAGATTCATTTTGGTCAAGCATTTTTAAAATGTCATCCATAAAGTGAGTGAGAGCCGATTCGGTGCTGTGCCAACTCCGAAAGCCAGATTGATGTTGGTCCAGGAGATGGAAATTCTCAATGTGGGCACAGAGTTGAGATTGGACGCATTTTTCTAGGAGTTTGGCTAGAGTGGGGATGTTAGAAATAGGGCGGAAGTTGTTAAGGTCAGTACTATCTGCGGTAGGCCTTTTTAAGATAGGTGATACCTGAGCAGCTTTTAGGCACTCCGGGATCGTGAAATGCAGAGAACATGAGGAGGAGCTCAATACTGAGAAAGACGCACTGTTATTATAATCAACAATATCTCGATGCTCAAGGATCACTAGTCGTCCATGCATCACCATGAAAACACCCAGCCATTATATCCCATCTCAAACATGCCTTATCCTGTTTGAGCATTACCATAACTGCCGACTGTTAAAATAGCTGAGGTACAGGGACACGACAAACTTATTTAAGCAGGGACAGAGCCTTGGAGTCAGTTTCTAAGACCGACCACAGTCCATCCTGAAACTGCCCCACTACAAACAGTTTCCTTTAATTTCCTCACTGGCACAAAAGTGTGCACTGGTCCATTGGCATCAGGAGGTCAGTCCCTCTATCTTGAATGTATTCCACGAGGCCAATATGAAGGACTGGATAGAGGAAGGGACTGGGAGGACATGTGTGAGAGGGAGGGAAAGGACAGTCTTCAGTGAGGTGGTCGAGAGGGGACTTTAAACGAGTCAGCGATGCCAGCTGCACTTTCTAGAATTACAAAAGCAACCGATGATTCATGCTGTGAAAGTTAAACAGACATGGAAACATACCAGTTTTGGAATCTGCGAGTTTAGCAGACTGAGTAAGGCGAAACCACCTTTCCTGAACGCTTCCCAAAGGCACATCCGAAACCTACGGACCGCTTGCAGACATTCCATCGATGATCATTTATCCATTCAGTCGCACTTTAATTCTTGAAAACTTTCAAATGCATGCCTGGGCTCCCTTTTACAGGTACTTGTGGTCTTGCATGTTTCCCACTGCCCCTATGTTACCTGCTTCTCAGCCAGCAGGTGAGGTCATCAGAATGTTGAGTGTTTACGGGGGTTTGGACAAATTCTTAAATGAAGCTAAAGCGAACATAATCACCGACCAGTATAACGTGAAAAAGAATATACACAGCTGGACGTCACCCTGATTGAAAAGCACACTATGGTCGAGCAATAACTGCTTTCGGATAGTACAAACCTCAAGAAACGTTTGCATGATGGGCTGGGAGGTGAGTGGCTGGTGTCAAATGGTTCCTCACCATTGCTATGGACATTGTCGCCCCTCCTTTCTTCCTCCTATGTGCCAAGACGACAATACCAGCCTGGTATTGTATGCTTGCCCAGTATCCTTTGAGGATGTACCTCTGGTTGGGAAACCTGCATGTAACTTCCCATTTGTAAAGGGATAGGTTTTTTTGGTTGGACCCAGTTGGTCTATTTGTAATTTTTTTTTCTTTCTTTGGTGGTCAGTGATAGGGAAATACTGGCACCCTCTCAGGACCAAATGAATGAAACTCACCAGACATAGTAGGGTTGCTCAGAAACAGAGCTAAATGTATTTTATTGGTACCAAATGCATGCATCATTGCTAATTAGCTAGGAAGAAGTCAGGTCTCCTGCCTTAGGGGCTCTCAGACTGTTTCTCCCCAGAGTGACTGGTTTCTGGGTGCTATATACATTTAGTAATGCCATGTCAGCGGAACTAGAATAAGGCACCAAGCCAAATATGGCTAACATGGATGTGCAAGATCTGCACCGTACCAATTATAAACAGCTAGATATGGGCAGACCAGAAAGGCTGGCTCGGCACTGTGGAAGCAACTTGCACAACCAGATAAGGAAACTATCATGAAGTCAGGACAAGCAAAGAGACCTCTATGGGGGTTCAGAATAGCTGTTGAAGCTTGACCAGGCAAGGTCAGATAGGAAGCTCTTTGGAGCTCTAGGCCTCATGTTAGTGTGATATAGCTAAGCATGATATCTTTGAAGTGCATACACATGAATTTATATGGACATATATATATATATTTTTCAACAGTCAGGCCGAAGCGGATTAACTCTGGTTGGAGCCCTTCTGGTTCCCTTCTCCCTCCCAATTTCGTAAGGCAGATGCCATCACAAGACCTTCATGCGAGGACCCTCCTTTCCTTCCCTGGTGGGGGACCCACTATTGCTCAAACTTAATTCCCTCAACGTGAGAGGGATTAACTCTTCCAATAAACTAGACAGATTTGGAGGTATTTCCTACAACCAAGACAGTATATTCTTGCAGGAAACTCATCTACTCAAATCAAACAGGGTATGAGACACCCAAGCTATCCCCATCAGTATTGGGCCTCCACCACATCTAAAACAGCAGGGGTCTCAATAATATGTAACCCATATATTGATCAAAAACCATTAATGATAAGCAGAGACCCGGGTTTGGGGCTGCATCAGTTTCTGAAACTGAAGGTTCAGATAGGTTAGTCAACACTCATTATGCTTAATCTCTCTGCCCCAGACACAGCACAGGATGCCTACAAACACCATTTTCAAATTAGCTACTCCACAACACCCAGTGAGACATAATTGTGGGTGATTTTAATCTCACATGGGACCCCAATTTGGTCACAAACTTTAATTTCTTTTGGAGCATGGCGCTATGTCAGCCCTCCTCCGAAAGAAATATCTGAATTGGGTCTAGTTGATGCATGGCGCTATCTTTATCCCAACCCTCAAGGACTTCGATTACTCCAATGTTCATTCCACTTATTCTCACATGGATTATCTTTTTCTTACACAATCGCGTGGCAAATATTTCAATTTCGGATCATGCTCGTGTTCAACTATCCTGGAATGACAAACCACAACAGCCACAGGAACCCCCAACGGCCCTAGACGATGGCTATACCTCTAAATATTGAGGGATTCCGTAAACAGGGCAGGTATTCAAGGTGCAAGCATAGGATTATTTCAGCCTAAACCTCCTTCCTGCCAATTCTCAACACATCTTATGAGAGGAGTTTAAAGCTACAAGCAGAGGCACCATAGATGGAGCTGGAGCAAGGCAAGTGCACTTGCTCGAACAGCAATTTTCTACCGAAATAGAACACCTCGAACGGACAAATCAGCAAATCTCCTTGTGGCGTAACCAAAGACATCTAGCAAATCTGCAGGGTCAATTATGCACACGTATGACTAACCAGGCTGAGTGAACATTGTTTGCACTAAAGCAGTGATTCTATGATAAAGGGGGACAAGGTGGGTACCCTCTTTATGCGTAAACGTAGAACACGCACAGCCAAAACTCACATAGGCCATCTTTAAAAAAGGATAGATGTGAGCACTAAGGGGAAAAAAAGACACAAATAGCATTCCATACCTTCTATCAAGCACTTTACGTTAAAGACCTGAAAGCCCTTCTGAAATCAGGGATACCTTCAAACCTGAGACTGGGCCCCAATTACATAGTGTCGTAGGAAACTGCCTTAGGCTGCCACTGACCCTACTGAAGTACACAAGGCCATCCGCTCAATGCAGCTGGGAAAGTCGCTGGGACCGGACGGCCTTCCATTAGATTTCTATAGAACTTTTACCTCCTTCTACAGGACCAACTGGTCATGCCGCCACATGGAGCCAAACGACTCCATCTACCGGCACGCAAGGGTACTGTTCCCGAAAATTTTTCGGATCCAGTCTGACGCCTGGGGAGAATTCTAAGGTAAGGAATCTGCAGCTAGAAGTCTCCATCAGATATTACCAGCCATCTTGAAGACTGGAACAAGGCCAATTGTCCAGAATGATTATAAAAATTCAAGGCTATCAAAAAATGGAGCCCCTTATACAGATCATGACAAGGCAAATCAACGTGGTGAAAATGAATATACTCCCAAGGATTTTTTTATCTTCAACCCCTTCCTACTCCCATTGCCCTGGAAGACATTGCTCTCATACAGAATAAAGTCCACACGTTCATATGGGAAGGCAAAAGCCCCACGTCTCCAATTAACTTCTCATGCTCCCAAGACACAAGGGCAGATTGGCATGTCCGAACAAGAAAGAACATTAGTGGGCAGCACACTTGCGATACCTATCGGAATGGGTCGTTGGGGAGAGTGAGAAACATTGGTTTCACATGGACCACGCAATGGCATGTCGTCCACTGTGGAACTTGGCCTGGCTCCCTAAATGTCACTGACCTAGAAGTGCCTATTTAGCCACACCTATCGGGACAGTGTTAAAGTTCTGGGATTAGGTGGCGATTAAAAGGGGATTCACTACCTTGCCTCCCTCTGCCCACCCCCAACATCGCCAGAGCACGGAGTCCCTAATACACCCCTGCGGTTCCTTGGTTAATTTCAAGAATGGGAGCGAAGGGACTGCAAAATACAGGGTGACCAATTTCCAGGAAGGCAGATTAAAATGTTTGAACAATGCAGATAGAATTCCTAATCTCGCACCTCCATTATCATCAACTTGGGCATTAGACACTGTAAACATCCCTGCTGCAACATGACCGGTTACGAAATTTAAGAAATTAATTTGTTCTTGCAAGGCACAAAAGGCTTTATCACTAAAACCTATAGCACTATAAAAGCCTTATAAGTGAGCACTCATATCAGGCACACTGGGAAATTTACTTGGGGAAACCGATCTATGGAAAACAAAGGGACGTCATTTGGCACACTATCCCTACTATGTGTAGGAGTATACCCATAGAAAGTCAGTCTACAAAATAATGTATCCGTGGTACTTAACACGTGCGCTTAAGTAGAACGTACCCATCAGTTTTTGCACTTTTATGGCATTGTACGCAGTTAACTGGTGATTTCTTACACATTTGGTGGTCCTGTGTAGTGATCTATACCGTCTGGAAAGAGATCTTGGGTTACCTCATAGGGACTCCGAGATACCCTATCCCAGCAGACCGCTCAGCCTTAATCTTGGGCCTCCCACTGACAACACTTGCAGGCATGACACATGAAGACTGGAGACTGATATAAGCTTTTTGGCTGCTCTAGTCATATATATTAACAACTAGAGAGTGAGGGAATTTTCACTCTTCGTCCCCCTGACAAATATACTTTATAACAACAAAAGAGCGAGAAAAGAGGGAATTACTAGGGCAGCACGAGGAGAAACCTCTTTATTTAAAAGAACCCTCACTCACCAACCTAGTTGGTGACATGCTTCATCATTGGGTTCCCACCAGAGGGGGACCGAATGTCCCCCTGGTGTGCTACGACGCCTGAATTACAGCGGAGCGGGTTTTTTTGGGGGTGGTGTAAGTGTAAGGGTAGTGCAGGTTAAAAGATCGCTGGTTTTTATCCCAAAGCAATTTTAATGGTGGAAAACCAGTGATCGTTTAAAACAAGGGAGCTGGCTGGTTAGGTTTATCAGGAAAGTCCGATTTAATCAATGAAGTCAAAGTTGGTCAACATGTTTCTGCTTATGGATGCACTTTTAGCTAAGCATTCTGAAGGACCAGGATCCCCACGGCGGTATACGCACGCTAAGGCGTATCCTAACCTGTGGGGGTTGTCTGAAAGGCAAAACTCACGGTTTTGCTATTGCGGCCTTGTGGGATTTCCAAAAAGCCGCTGTACTCTGAAAAAGAGAACAACCATGATAAACACACGACTACTGCGTGACAACTGTGATATTCCTCATCAGATGCAACAGAGGATTTAAAGTGCTAAAACACCTCGTGCTTGAAGTAGTCTGGTTCATTGAGCAACCCAAAACACGTGTGGCCTTAACTCAGGCAACCGTGTCACACAAACATCCACTCCGTGTAATTTCGTTGACTGAGGGGTCAAACCACGCGTGACCTTAACTCAGGCAAACGTGTCACACAGGCTGCCACTCCGTGTAATTGGGTGGACGGAGGGGTCCTAAGTACCGGTCATTATTAGTACAGATTCTACACCATTCAGATGCAGTGTAGTTAAAGCCATTGCTTATTAGAAAGTAAGTTGCTCAGTGATAGTGTCCTGTCACAGCGCAGAGCGCACGCGCTGTGGAATGGTGAATTAAAAGAATCGTAAAAGCATGGAGAACTCGGCGCTTACGTGAAGGCGTTATTGGCTTCACGTCATGGGTTCCGGGAGGGGGTAAAGCTACCTGTAAAAACTGTGTAAAGACAGAATAAGGGTCAAAACTAGCGTGTATCTAATGGCAGAGGCAGCCACCCACCCTAGCAACCCAATTCACTTACTTTTTGTATGGTACTCTCCCGCCGAGTTCTCCATGCTTTTACGATTCTTTTAATTCACCATTCCACAGCGCGTGAGCTCTGACAGGACACTATCACTGAGCAACTTACTTTCTAATAAGCAATGGCTTTAACTACACTGCATCTGAATGGTGTCGAATCTGTACTAATAATGACCCATACTTAGGACCCCTCCGTCCACCCAATTACACGGAGTGGCAGCCTGTGTGACACATTTGCCTGAGTTAAGGTCACGCGTGGTTTGACCCCTCCGTCAACGAAATTACACGGAGTGGATGTTTGTGTGACACGGTTGCCTGAGTTAAGGCCACACGTGTTTTGGGTTGCACAATGAACCCAGACTACTTCAAGCACGAGGTATTTTAGCACTTTAAATCCTCTGTTGCATCTGATGAGGAATATCACAGTTGTCACGCAGTAGTCGTGTGTTTATCATGTTTGTTCTCTCTTTTTCAGAGTACAGCAGCTTTTTGGAAATCCCACAAGGCCGCAATAGCAAAACCGTGAGTTTTGCCTTTCACACAACCCCCACAGGTTAGGATACGCCTTAGCGTGCGTATACCGCCGTGGGGATCCTGGTCCTGAAGAATGCTTAGCTAAAAGTGCATCCATAAGCAGAAACATGTTGACCAACTTTCACTTCATTGATTAAATTGGACTTTTCTGGTAAACCTAACCAGCCAGCTCACGTCCATCTCACTTGCTTTAAACGATCACTGGTTTTCCACCATTAAAATTACTTTGGGATAAAACCAGCGATCTTTTAACCTGCACTACCCTTACACTTACACCACCCCCAAAAAAAAACGCTCCGCTGTAATTCAGGCGTCGTAGCACACCAGGGGGACATTCGGTCCCTCTGGTGGGAACCCAATGATGAAGCACGTCACCAACTAGGTTGGTGAGTGAGGGTTCTTTTAAATAAAGAGGTTTCTCCTCGTGCTGCCCTAGTAATTCCCCCTTTTCTCGCTCTTTTGTTGTTATAAAGTGCTCTAGTCATATGGCATATCTTCTGGAAGCTAGACTAAGGCCTCTCTGACCTTTTTATTAAAACCTATAATTCCTGTGGTGGGAGTCATCTGAACCCCATGCCAAACGCTGTGACACTACATACTTATTTCAAGATGACACTACCGATGTGACTTATTTCTGACAGAACATAAGCCGTCTTTACTAGATGGAGCATGGTACCAACTAATGACCTATCATTTTCCTCAGGTCCATTTTCCCAGCTCTGCCCTCTCCTTTAGCACTTCAGTCGGCCTCTTTATTAATGGAATGCATGTTGATTTCTACATTAGTGTGGATAGGATCGTGTTTAGGGGATGTCAATTACACGTTGTCACTATTCTTCCACCTATATTGTTGCTCATGGAGCAAGTCTGCAACAACGTATAGTATAGAGTATAGCTCTACCATTTTATTATCACTGTATGGTATAGCACTGTATGTGCCTCTTTAGGTTGACTAAAAAGTTTCAATAAAATGATTTTAAAGTATAAAACACCCCACCTCCTTCCCACAAGTGGAACTACTGCTATTCCCCAAAACAATCAAAATGCGCAAATTGACAAGGATGAAAGAACAAGAACAGACGTCACAAGTGGGAGAAGAACAGGATGGGAATGAAAGGCCTGATGAGGTGAACAGCAAAACATTACTCAGCAAGTCTACTGCCACTGACCATACAATAGACTTATTAAATCGGTAAGAACCATATGAAATAAAGACTAGGCACACCTGTTCACATTCGTATGACAGAACGTCGTATTTCCAATGTGGAAGACAACAGCGTCACAAGAAAGAAGAGCAAGTAAATGGAAAAATTACCTGAATCTATCAGAGCTATGAACGAAGACCTTGAGGCACGCTTGAGACAGAACAATATTTGTACTTTAGCTGCGAAACTGCATGTAGAATCACTATTTCACCAACCATTTGCAGAACTATCGTTCAATGCTCACGGTGGAGCGGGCTCATCAGGTGCCCCAGTGAATCTTATAATCGCATGTTCTCTAAACAACTGCAATACCATTCTGCACTTGGCGAAGACAAAAAAGTGATCTCTTATCAAAAAGCTACCTTAAGCATATTTCTAGACATTTAACTTGAGGTGCAGGAAGCACCGATAGCATTTGCAACTGTACAGAAAAAAACTGCAACACCTCAACATACCAATAGTGCAACATACCAATAGTGCAGTAAAACTCAAATTTTTTCACTAATGCAAAGACAGAAGCCACTATTCTAAACGGTTTTGTGAAACAGACTCCACCGACTTATATGGATCCCACTCTGGAGGACTAATCAACTTGTAACCATGCAGATTAGAGAACCCAATGGCATGACTGACATAAGCCAATCATTCTTTGTTGACCCTCACATAGTGCCTTGTGAAAAAGGAACAGACCACAAGCTCATGGATACCATGACCAAAGCATGTCTCATTGTTGCAATCGGAAGAGACAAAAGAAATGACAGATGGCTGACGGTTAGAATAAGAAGCAGGCGGGCGACGGGCTCCTGATCCTATGTGGAGGGCTATGAAGGTCTTCCTTGTAGTTAAAACGTGAATGATCGGGCAGTTTCCACACAGCAACATTCAGATAGGGTTTAAAGTGTGGGACATACGGAGTAGATGGATGCAGTGTTGCGGATGTTATATAGACAGTATATGCAATGCTTATCAGTCCTATATAGGTTTTGACCATCTTCTAAAATAACACACCCTGGCCACCTATCCTGCAAAGTGGTTGTAGTAAGTGCCACAGACAAAAACTTTTCATGTTCTATTTAAGAGATACTCCCGACAGACAGTACACAATGCTTTAAAACAGGGACACGATGGAACAGCGCAAACAAGAATCCGCCTAATCACCTAGAATGTCCGGGGTGGGGCCTTGATAACCCCTGTAATGCAAACCTGGTCCTCGCTTACTTGACAAGACATAAGACATACCTCTGCTCCAAGAAAAGCCCATCAATAAACATATGGAGACTTGTTTTGCACAGAAGTGGTGCTCATCAATTTTTCTGCAACATACAGTCTATTCTCAGAGTATCACTATACTTCTAAGTCATGGAACCTGTAGAGATCCTTTGCCTATATAATCAATGCTGATGGGCGGTATTTAATCTTCAGGAGTATCATAAGCGAATCATATATTACAATTATCAACACCTATAGACATAACCGATTCTACTCTGTTCTTTCAAGAGGTAACTCAATCACGCTTCCAGGGCGATCTCAAACCGCTGACATAAGAGGGCAATTTCAACCTTATGCTGGATCCGTACGAAAGACGGCTTGATCAGCAGTGATAACCTTGCTTAAGTACCCTGACATTTGTGGCTTAGAGAATATATGGAGGAATAAACACCCTCATATCTCAAGATTTCACAGATTTGTCAGTCCACATGTCTTCCAGATTAGGCTTCTGGATAAGGACAACACGTATCTGCAAATGGGCGGAGGATGATCACTTCGCTAGAACACCATCAGTTCACTCCCAGATTGGCTCAAAATCAAACCTCTGCATCAAGTAACTATATTAGCTGAATGTTGCTTCGGCAGAAGTCTTATGCAACTCTATTTCACACTAAGCTGTGCAAAGCCATTGTCAACTATTTTAGATTGAACAAGAACAGTACATAGTCCAGGCGTGCTATGAGAAGCATTTAAATTGGTTATATGGGGGTGTGCATTACTAATCAAGCTGGAGGATTGAGGGCAATGCATTCTCGCCTCCAACTCCTCAAGAGGAAGCTACAGCCTGTAGAAGCAGAATTAACGCCTACACTCAAACCCTCTATATTAGACTAAATTAATGTGCAGTTGCAGCAATACAGAGATAAAGCAGAGCCGGATGTAAAATACAGCGGCAAATATGCAACAGCTAGGGCACATGGGAAAGGAGTGCGCCCTGGCAATATATATGATTTGCCACCCCTAGGCAGCTGATGGCATTCTAAGTATACACAAAATGCAGGCAAGATGGTAAACAGTACGGAGAATATACTGCAGGAATTCAGTCTGACTCCAATATACTTGTATATACACATCTATATACCCAGAAACAGATGCCTTCTGATGTGATTAACACCTACCTTGATGACAGAGCTCTAGTAAGGTTAGGGGATAAGCACTGACAACAATTAAACAAGCAGATATCCTTAGCGGACATTAAGGTTGCGATAAAAGGTCTGATCAATGTTAAGCCCACTGTAACGGTCTTATGAGCAGATTCTACAATCAGTATGCAAACATTTCAGCACTGCACCTCTAAGCAGTGTTTGACTACGCAAAGACAGTGGAAGCCCTTTTTCATACCCTACAAGAGACACCGCTGATAGCACTTTTTAACCCGGAAAATAGCCCTGAACAATGCAACTCCAATAGATTGCTATCTCTTACAAATATGAACAAAATCTTACCAAGATCCTAGCGAATCGTCTTCAGTCAATATCACGGATGTAGTGTTGCCCAAGCAACATGGCTTCTTACCAGATCAATCCACATTGTATGGATTCAGCACTATAAATGCTCTTCTTGACCAGTTACAGCCCAAATTAAACAGTGACAGTATTTTAAGATGCAACGAGAGTGTTCAATTCAACGGAATTGAGCTACCCTTTTGAGATTTTAGGTAGAATGGGGATAGTAAAGAATACAACAGATTGGATTAAACTTCTGTATTTTGACCCTCAGACCAGCATTAAGATTAACGGTGAAAACTGTGAGGGTGACCTGACAATGATCTCCTCGATCACCAATCCAGTTTGGAACCACTTGCATTTAAGCCAATAACACCACTTAGCGTGCGTCCTATGCTCTAGATCATACAAGTTATTAGTTTCAATGTATGCAGAGGACATCAGGGATGTGGAATTTCTAAAGCCCGAAGCCCAGGACATTGGGGTCAAGGACAGCAAGTTAACATATGCATTTTGTTCTTGGGACAAGTAGGTTCAACCCCCTACACCACAAACCATTTGGCGGTCTGTTTAAAGCACCACATTATGGATCAAGGAAGGGCATTGTCTGCACTTAAGGTAATATTTGTTTACATGTGTTAATGCTGTTCAAACTTTTATTTATGTTCCATTAACACAAAGCCTTTATTATTAAGGTTAACACTAAGTAAATGTAAGCTTGGACTGCACTACTGACAGTGGTTTCAGTATAAAAATGTGTACATACGATTTCAAAGTTTAGCAATATGAGGCTATGTTTAAGGCACCCAGAATGCTCTCCGATTAGATGCACATATCTGCAGAAGCTTGAAAGCAACATTGACGATTCTTTGCTTTCAAATTAAACAAAAATTGCAAATAGGAAAAAAAAACATTTTGCTAAACTACTGTAAAATGTTAGGTACCATTTCTTTGCAGCATCATTTAGTAAAATGTGTTTATCTATGCTAGCATTTCCCAAAAATATTCATAATGGAAAATCAGTGTAACCAGTTTCAATAAGATTATGGAAACAAAAATAAACTAGCATTGGAAAAGACAGGTCGGTCTGAAATTGATGGTCAGCCTTTTGGTTTTGTCAATGTGTGCCTTGTTTTGGCATGCTTTTTGTAAAACCTTATTGGTGTGGGAGCTGCAGGGTCCTCACCATTATAACCAACATTGGCAAAAGCAAAACTTGTTTTTGGTCTCATAAAGCACACATTGCCACAGTAGTTCCTGGCAGTGAATAAAACTACTTTGTGTGCTGATATTCTCCTTCTGAAGGAGCAGAATCATGTCACTCACAGTGAAGCCAGCCAATAAAGGGGGGGGGGGGGTAGAGAGAGTGGGGGGGAGCGAGAGAGAATTTGAATAAATACAAAAGGTCAGGGATAACGCCAGACCTAATTAGGGGCCCAATTATTAATGAAAGTCTCAAAAATGCACCCATGGTATATGTCCTTGCATTGAGTGCAGATTTACAGATTTCGTGAATGCACAAGAATTTACATAAGTAGGCCAAGAAATAGTACTCCTAGAAAATTTGTCAACTGCATTTAAGCATGAGCAAATTTGCATGTGTAGATTTGCTCATGCAAAAACCTATTGTTTGCAAGTTTACTTTTTTCCATTTTTTTCCCCAGCCATAGAAGAGGTTTTACGTCTGCCATTGTCAGGAGTAAATTTACAAATTTTCTCAGTGTGGGACAAGATTAGAGAAGAGTTGGTGAAACCCCTTAAAACATACAAGTTAGTAGATTTACGTAGACTCAAAAAGGCATTCCAACCCTTGAGCTATTGCTTACAACTACCTTCAGCCCCAGTATGTAGATCTGCGGAAACATGGCAAAATAAGGGAATTGTTAGTATTCAAACCCTACTATGGTATGAGCCATGGCATAATCAGAAAGGCTATATAAGAGCCCTTATATAATGAGATTGCTGCCATAATTTGCTGTCGCATTACATGGAACAAAAGGGACAAGGGGATTTTGTTACAGGACAATTAGATTTATGAAGCAACTTGACCCATGAACAAGTAGATATTTTATTAAATTCCCCACCCCTGGGACATACTCCTATTCGTCAGAGACTCTGCTTCTAACCTTTCAAATTATCTGCCTAATCAACTGACTTGGCAGAATGTCAGGCATCATGATCAAATGGGAATACATTGGTCTAAATAGCTGCAAACTTCTATGAAATACAGAAAGGTGGACAAGGTGTTTTAAGATAACTATGGGGTAAGATATACTAAACTATCAGAGCAGGTAGAATGATGGATATGATCGTCATTGTCCTTAGAGGATTCCTAAGCTTTGATAAAAAAGGCAGCACTCCTGAAACTGCTACATCTGCTTAGGAATTTTCCATATTCATTATCATACCATGGTCTCTCAAATATAAAATCATTTATGATTAGATTTGCCTGAGCGGGGAAGCAACCCTGCATTAGATGGGAAACAATGATGTTGCCTTGTAGGATGTTATAGTTTACGGCTCCGAATTTGGAACTTTACTATCTATAGGCAGAGGCTCAATATGATTATAATTGGTTCCATCACCAGCCATTCACTCCACACTTGGTGGTGGAGCAAAATAGGACACACCCACATCCTCCACATGCATAGCTGTGCCCAAGGGGAAGGGAGGTCAAAAGGTGAGCTTAATTCAGTATCCATCACAAGGGCATGGAATAAACTGAACAAAATGTCTTTATTCCGTGTTGTACTCATCGGATCTCCTTCCGGACAAACCATCGATCCTACTCACAACAGGATCCACAAGTGTTACACACACTACTTCATATATTTTCCGAGGGAACATTCATGCCTCTGTGGTCGATAGTGCACAACATGCAGAGTCCCATTAGATACATTGATCTATTACGGTTTACGAGCTAGCAGTTCAGCCTTATAGGAAACACTTCCCCAAGAACGCCATAAACTTCACACCCTCATCTTATCTTTGGACCGTCGCCATTTGGCAGCCAGACCCTAAAGATCCATACAGGGTAAGATCAGTAGCAGCCTAAGGCAGTTTCCTACGACACTGTAATTGGGGCCCAGTCTCAGGTTTGAAGGTATCCCTGATTTCAGAAGGGCTTTCAGGTCTTTAACGTAAAGTGCTTGATAGAAGGTATGGAATGCTATTTGTTTCTCTTTTTTCCCCTTAGTGCTCATATCTATCCTTTTTTAAAGATGGCCTATGTGAGTTTTGGCTGTGCGTGTTCTACGTTTACGCATAGAGGGTACCCACCTTGTCCCCCTTTATCATAGAATCACTGCTTTAGTGCAAACAATGTTCACTCAGCCTGGTTAGTCATACATGTGCATAATTGACCCTGCAGATTTGCTAGATGTCTTTGGTTACGCCACAAGGAGATTTGCTGATCTGTCCGTTCGAGGTGTTCTATTTCGGTAGAAAATTGCTGTTCAAGCAAGTGCACTTGCCTTGCTCCAGCTCCATCTATGGTGCCTCTGCTTGTAGCTTTAAACTCATCTCATAAAATGTGTTGAGAATTGGCAGGAAGGAGGTTTAGGCTGAAATAATCCTATGCTTGCACCTTGAATACCTGCCCTGTTTACGGAATCCCTCAATATTTAGAGGTATAGCCATCGTCTAGGGCCGTTGGGGGTTCCTGTGGCTGTTGTGGTTTGTCATTCCAGGATAGTTGAAAACAAGCATGATCCGAAATTGAAATATCGGACTTGCTGGTAGAGTCCACAGTTGCCAGGCAATTGTGTAAGAAAAAGATAATCCATGTGAGAATAAGTGGAATGAACATTGGAGTAATCGAAGTCCTTGAGGGTTGGGATAAAGATAGCGCCATGCATCAACTAGACCCAATTCAGATATTTCTTTCTGAGGAGGGCTGACATAGCTCCATGCTCCAAAAGAAATTAAAGTTTGTGACCAAATTGGGGTCCCATGTGACATTAAAATCACCCACAATGATGTCTCACTGGGTGTTGGGGAGTAGCTAATTTGAAAATGGTGTTTGTAGGCATCCTGTGCTGTGTCTGGGGCATAGAGATTAAGCATAATGAGTGTTGACTAACCTATCTGAACCTTCAGTTTCAGAAACTGATGCAGCCCCAAGCCCGGGTCTCTGCTAAACATTAATGGTTTTTGATCAATATATGGTTTTACATATTATTGTGACCCCTGCTGTTTTAGATGTGGTGGAGGCCCAATACTGATGGGGATAGCTTGGGTGTCTCATACCCAGTTTCATTTGAGTAGATGAGTTTCCTGCAAGAATATACTGTCTTGGTTGTAGGAAATACTTCCAAATCTGTCTAGTTTATTGGAAGAGTTAATCCCTCTCACATTGAGGGAATTAAGTTTGAGCAATTGAGGGTCCCCCACCAGGGAAGGAAAGGAGGGTCCTCGCATGAAGGTCTTGTGATGTCATCTGCCTTATGAAATTGGGAGGCAGAAGGGAACCAGAAGGGCTCCAACCAGAGTTAATCAGCTTCGGCCTGACTGTTGAAAAATATGGGAAACATCCTTTTTAACGAAGTCTTTAATACGAGAGGCCTTAACAACGAAACCGGCACCACAACAGAGTAATTACTACGCACGTCTTTACTACGAATGGCATTACCACCCATGCCATTACAACGAAAATAAAATTAACGCTGCACCGGCATTGTGAAGTGAAAAGATTTGAGGCAGCGATAAGGGGGGGGTGCTGTTTGTTGTCCGGTCGAGTTAGGGTGAAAGAGATGCAGTGGGCCCGACAGATTCTCGGCGTGCATAACAATTTGTTTTTATTTGACAACAGGTTTTACATGGCAGGCAGACACAGCAAACATTGCGGCATGATGCCCCGTCAGTTACATAGTTGGAGAAATGTCCCACCTACACTGAATAACACTGCTGCTTGAGGGTGTGGAGGGGTGGAAAATGCACATGGTGTGGGTCTTGGGTCTTAGAGCAGGGGAAGGGGCGGTTTGAGACTTGAAGGACATATAACCATGAGACTTGAAGGACATACAACCAAACGTTTATCAGAAATATGCGCACATAAAAGAAATTAAAAACAAACAAATTAAAATAGTACTCACGAACCGGGAAAACGGACATCATTTTAGAAATTGATAAGGATCAAATTTTCGATTAGCGTCTCCGCCCTCACTGAATGTACAGGAAATTAGAGGAAAACTGGAGCAGAGAACGAGGCAAAACTTAAAAATTAGCCGATTCGTTTAATCACACGTCCAATCAGCTAACTGGAATTCCTAAAACCACCAATCCAATTAGCACAAAATATGCGGACTCACAGCTCAATTTCTTAGGGTTTGAGATTATTTAAAAACACTAATTTGCATTTGGCGTTAAAACAGAAAAAGATTAAAAGGTATGCTTTACAATGCCATTCGTTGTTATGGTGATTTGAATGATTCACTACGTGACGGCGTGATGATATTCGATGTAGAAACTATTGTGCTAAGGCAGTTTCGTGATTATGCATTCGTGGTAAAAGCCTTCGTTGTAAAGGCTTTCGTTGTTGCGTCATACATCCGAAAAATATATATGTCCATATAAATTCATGTGTATGCACTTCAAAGATATCATGCTTAGCTATATCACACCAACATGAGGCCTAGAGCTCCAAAGGGCTTCCTATCTGACCTTGCCTGGACAAGCTTCAACAGCTATTCTGAACCCCCTTAGAGGTCACTTTGCTTGTCCTGACTTCATGATAGTTTCCTGATCTGGTTGTGCAAGTTGCTTACACAGTGCCGAGCCAGCCTTTCTGGTCTGCCCATATCTAGCTGTTTATAATTGGTATGGTGCAGATCTTGCACATCCCCGTTAGACATATTTGGCTTGGTGCCTTATTCTAGTTCCGCTGACATGGCATTACTAAATGTATATAGCACCCAGAAACCAGTCACTCTGGGAAGAAGCAGTCTGAGAGCCCCTAAGGCAGGAGACCCGACTTCTTCCTTGCTAATTAGCAATGATGCATGCATTTGGTACCAATAAAATACATTTTGCTCTGTTTCTGAGCAAACCTGCTATGTGTGGTGAGTTTCATTCATTTGCTCCTGGGAGGGTGCCAGTATTTCCCTATCACTGACCACCAAAGAAAGAAAAAAAAATTACCATAGACCAACTGGGTCCAACCAAAAAAACCTATCCCTTTACAAATGGGAAGTTACATGCAGGTTTGCCAACCAGAGGTACATCCTCAAAGGATACTGGGCAAGCATACAATACCAGGCTGGTATTGTCGTCTTGGCACATAGGAGGAAGAAAGGAGGGGCGACAATGTCCATAGCAATGGTGAGGAACCATTTGACACCAGCCACTCACCTCCCAGCCCATCATGCAAACGTTTCTTGAGGTTTGTACTATCCGAAAGCAGTTATTGCTCGACCATAGTGTGCTTTTCAATCAGGGTGACGTCCAGCTGTGTATATTCTTTTTCACGTTATACTGGTGGGTGATTATGTTCGCTTTAGCTTCATTTAGGTATTTGTCCAAACCCCGTAAACACTCAACATTCTGATGACCTCACCTGCTGGCTGAGAAGCAGGTAACATGGGGCAGTGGGAAACATGCAAGACCACAAGTACCTGTAAAAGGGAGCCCAGGCATGCATTTGAAAGTTTTCAAGAATTAAAGTGCGACTGAATGGATAAATGATCATCGATGGAATGTCCGCGAGCGATCCGTAGGTTTCGGATGTGACTTTGGGAAGCGTTCAGGAAAGGTGGTTTCTCCTTACTCAGTCTGCTAAAATCGCAGATTCCAAAACTGGTATGTTTCCATGTCTGTTTAACTTTCACAGCATGAATCATCGGTTGCTTTTGTAATTCTAGAAAGTGCAGCTGGCATCGCTGACTCGTTTAAAGTCCCCTCTCGACCACCTCACTGAAGACTGTCCTTTCCCTCCCTCTCACACATGTCCTCCCAGTCCCTTCCTCCATCCAGTCCTTCATATTGGCCTCGTGGAATACATTCAAGATAGAGGGACTGACCTCCTGATGCCAATGGACCAGTGCACACTTTTGTGCCAGTGAGGAAATTAAAGGAAACTGTTTGTAGTGGGGCAGTTTAAGGATGGACTGTGGTCGGTCTTAGAAACTGACTCCAAGGCTCTGTCCCTGCTTAAATAAGTTTGTTGTGTCCCTGTACCTCAGCTATTGTAACAGTCGGCAGTTATGGTAATGCTCAAACAGGATAAGGCATGTTTGAGATGTGATCTAATGGCTGGGTGTTTTCATGGTGATGCATGGACGACTAGTGATCCTTGAGCATCGAGATATTGATTATAATAACAGTGCGTCTCTCAGTATTGAGCTCCTCCTCATGTACTCTGCATTTCACGATCCCGGAGTGCCTAAAAGCTGCTCAGGTATCACCTATCTTAAAAAAGCCTACCGCAGATAGTACTGACCTTAACAACTTCCGCCCTATTTCTAACATCCCCACTCTAGCCAAACTCTTAGAAAAATGCGTCCAATCTCAACTGTGCCCACATCGAGAATTTCCACCTCCTGGACCAACATCAATCTGGCTTTCGGAGTTGGCACAGCACCGAATCGGCTCTCACTCACGTTATGGATGACATTTTAAAAATGCTTGACCAAAATAAATCTTGCCTCCTTATCCTTCTTGACCTTACCTCTGCGTTTGACACTGTTAATCACGACAACCTCCTATCCATTTTGGAGCACAGGATGGGCCTTTCAGGTTCGGTGCTGCAATGGTTCTCGTCCTTCCTCCACCACAGACCCCAAAGAGTTGAGGCAAACCACTCCCTCTCCCAGCCATCTCCAGTATCCATGGGGGTCCCCCAAGGGTCCGCCTTATCTCCCATACACTTCAACCTGTTCTTGGAACCATTAGCTAATGCACTAAATTCCACGGACATCCTCTTCCATATGTATGCGGATGATACGCAACTTTATTTGAAAATCTCCTCCCCGGATAACCTCGTATCGCTCAACACTACCCTAATAAATACTCAAAACTGGTTAACTGAGAACCACCTCCTGCTCAACACCTCCAAAACAGAATTCCTTCTCATCTCTCCTCCGAATCACATCCCCAAGTTAGACCTTTGGATGAAACACCTCACTGCCTTCAACTGCTCCCCCCCCCCTCATTACTGACTCGGCCAAATCTCTCGGAATCACCCTGGACAAGCATTTGAACATGAAGAATCATATCAGCAATGTGTGCAAGGGAGCTAATCACCTGATGAGGATACTCTGGAATCTCAAACCTTTCCCCCTGTTAAAAGCAAAACGACAATCGTGAACATTACCTGCGCCATCTTGTCTGGTGGAATTCTATGTGCACATAAGTTGCAGTCATTTTAATCTATCACAGCCATTTTGTACTCTGTTGGTCACCTTTGTTTCACCCTGCCCTTACTAGCATCCCTCTGACCCTCTGACCGACCTGGTACGTGTGCTGGGGGCTATAAACTATTTGCCGCAACAAACCTCAGCGCCACTTGCTGCCACAAACTCGTTTTCCTCTCATCTCTGTTTTCAGGCAAACCTTTGGACACACTACCCCTCACTGCACCTAGTTACACAAACAGGTTCCAAACACCAAAAAGACTCTTGCAACATGATTTATTGCA
This sequence comes from Calotriton arnoldi, assembly GCA_963921515.1. Classification (NCBI taxonomy): domain Eukaryota; kingdom Metazoa; phylum Chordata; class Amphibia; order Caudata; family Salamandridae; genus Calotriton; species Calotriton arnoldi. The sequence goes on along the minus strand of CAWUFW010002057.1, from coordinate 449,753 downwards.
CTGCAAACAGCAAGACTTGTTGTTACCAACAATGGGACCCGTTTTTATCAACAGAACGGACTCTTAGATCTGGCCGGTCTCACATGTTTTAGACCCTGAAGCAAGGTCCAGCTGCAAGATAAGATTGTCTGTTTGACCTGGGTGGGAAGAGAATTACTGTTGGGCTTGTGTGACCATGTTGATGAAACCAATGCATTGTGTCAAACCTGTATAAAAGGAGGAGCCAAAGGAGTTATCAGCAGAACACCTCCCTCAGACATCCCGGTGTCTGCAGTTGACGTGATCTCCTCATGAGAAATAAACCTTTTTCTTGTCTTCCAGTTTACAGCGCTTGCCTCATTATTTTGATAGCGAACCCAAAGTGAATTAGAGGTGGAACCCTGCACCGGGCAGCATTGAGGGTCTTAGAAGACTTGCTGCCTTTCGCAAATTGGCGCCCAAACGTGGGGGCCCATCAGCGACGCGTGGGTCCGGTAGAGAGGTCCTAACGACGGAGTGAACGACTAAACGATTGGGGTATACCTGCCTGAGAAGACCCTTGTCTGGCTGCCGATCGACTGAACTTCACCGGTTCCGAACGGACCTCTCTCGAGTGACCTGCGGTCCTGACTGGGACCTTAGAGGAACGCCGCATTGATTGTTGGAGTGAGAGGACAACCAGGCGCTGGAAGGGGAAGACGAAAAACCGTCCATACGGTCCGGGTAAGGTCGTGAAAAAACGACTTAAATTAATTGATTGAATAGTTTGAAATACTAGTATTCCTTTTTTGATATTGAGTTATTTGCGACATTTCCCTGCTTGCAAACAACAAAGAATAGGAATATTCTCTCTTTGCAGGCAGCGAAGGACAGGTAGTGCAGACTTTTTGTCTAAATTGATTGAGATATTCATTTTTGACCGATAAATACGTCATGCCTGTTTTCCCTAGATTGTTTGATTGTAATGGTTTTGGACCAGACCGTTCGTTAGAGGTCAGTAAGCCGGCACCGCCGGAAGGCACCCCTAACAAGGACATGTACGTAAAGTATGGATTAGCCACCGTAGCTTATAGCAACTATGACATAAATACACTAGGAAGGACCGGGTAAATCAGTGGCCACTGACGGGATCTTTCGATCCCGCTAAAATAGAAACGTTAGAATTAGCTCGCCACAAAAAGAAAACTAGACCAGCCATGTTTGACAGTTTTGGTATATGGCTCAAAGAAAGAAAAGGGACGAAGCTAGACAAGATAAAGAAACGCGAAAATCAGCTTACCAAGCCTGTAAAAGATTAGAAGAAAAACTAAAAGAAAAGGAAATCGATAAAAAGGAACAGGAATCAAAAATATCAGGTCAATGCCCGGTTGGAACGCCCTCGACTCTTTACCCCAAGTTACCAGCAAAACAAAGGGTAGATGATTTATTGTTAGGTCCCCCAATCATATACATGCCACCCCCTTACGCCCCTACTCATCCCGTAGTACAACGCCAGGACCACCAAACTATAGCCGGAGATGGCACGATCGCCTCAGTCTCCACCGCCTCTGCTCCCACCGAGTCACCCACACCAAATGCCTCATCAAAAGATACAGTAGTAGAGGTAGGAACAAAAGAAAAAGGAGCGCCCAGGGTCCCGTGATTAAGTAAAAATGAGCGAGCAGGCATTGATAAAATAGTTAAATCCCTCATAGATAGGAAGGAGACAGAAGAGTATGTAACTGACATATGCAACTCCTATGTTGAAAACCGCAAACGATACTTTATTGTACGTCTCTGTTACCACACTCTTACTGCATATGAAGAGAAGTACCAAGATGTAGGGCCCGAGCGGCTAGTGGCTCTCTATAGGAAGGTAGACACCGGAGATGAAGGCGACAACGATGTTACAGAACTCTTTTCATCCACACTGGAGGTATTCCGTCACCTCGTGGAACAAGGACGGATAGATAAGGACAGGACATCTAAGATAGCAGGACCCCCGGTGGAAAAACTAGATAGCATGATGCCGATAAAAGAAGCTGCCCCTTATTGGGTACCTCCTAGAGGACAAGGGACTCATGACGATATGAACCATCAAGACGCTAGAGGAAGGGTGGTCTACAATTGGGTGTATCAACCATGGGACAGCGGGACATTTTGACGTTCCGTAAATCTTTACGGATTTGCGAAAGAACCCCACCGCCTTTTACACCGAGCTAGGTACCGCTCTGGGATCAACAATAATGACACTTGCCGACATAGACTTGTTCTTCGGGTTATGTTTGCCAGCAGATGTGTGGAAACAGATTAGGAAAATAGACCATACCGAACTGCTTGGTCATACCTGGGAACAACTCAACACACTAGATAAACAGCGGAACCCTGGTCAAAAACCGGTTAAAGCAATATTGGACATCCCTGACAAAATAGTGCAGAAAGTGAAAACGCTGATCCCAGAGAAAAAGATAGACTGGTCCATAGTAACCGCGTGCCGCCAGAAACCACAAGAGGAGGTCTCAGAGTATTTCTCCAGATTTGAAACGGTGTTCTCCAATTACAGTGGACAAGACATGTCCACCGCAACCGGACACCACTTATTGTGCAGAACTATGTCAAAGGACTACTGCCAGATGTATCCCAGAAATTACAAGCCAGCGAAAGTAGTTGGGCAGCATCTAAACCGGCGGCCATTCTCCAAATGGCCCAGTACTAGGAGCATCAGAGAAACGAAAATGACAGGGCTACAGAAAGGAAAAAGAAGGACTTGAAGGAAAGGGTAATGGTAGCACAACTCCAGGGGGCGAATACAGGAAGGGAGCAATATAGGGGAGGATACCAGCAGAATACCCCTAGAGTACAGCCACCTAGAAACAATTCATCGACATCATATGTAGGACGCCAAGACCTAGGACAGGATCAATGTGCATTTTGCAAAGAATATGGACACTGGAAAACCCAATGCCCGGCTTTGTTAGGAGCTGGTAGGGGCAGAGGGCGAGGGAAATAGCAAGTGGACAGAGGAAGAGGACGTGGGAGAGGGTACGCGAGTGAAGCAAGCGAGGAAAGGCCAGGAAGAGTGAACACATTTGACCATCCCAAACAGAATCAGTACCAACAGACAGATTATGACAATACGTACGACTTTGCATAGGACAGCCAGGGGCAAGGGAGGGATCCAGTCGAGCTCTATGTTGATCAGCAAGGCCCTTATGTTACCGCTGAGGTCCTGGGCACAAAGTCGCCATTTCTGGTAGACACGGGAGCAACACGTAGTGCACTATCCAAACGACTGATTCCAAGGGCACCCTTGTCAGGCTCACATGTGACATCAATAGGATTTGACGGTACGCCCTCCACCAACCCTTTGTCCCGACCGATCCCTTTTAACCTTGACAACAATAGCGTCGAAACGACATTCCTCCTCTCTTCCAACACCCCAGACGCCATTATGGGTCTCGACCTTTGAAACACTTCCATGCGACTATCAGATGCTCACCAGACGGAGTGCGTGTCGTCCTGTATGACAACCCCCAGCGCCATGGAGAGAACCCTTCTCAGCACATGTTTCCCATCTCCGAGACTGACGCATCCCTACTGGACACTTTGCCATCACACTTATGGGCTAGGGCTGATTCAGACGTAGGACGAATGATGATTGACCCAGTACACGTAACAATACGACAGGACGCAACCCTACCGAAAGTACCGCAGTACAAAATATCGCCAGAGGGTGAGAAGGCACTGACAGAGATCATACACTCTTTGGTAGAGGCAGGGGTGGTAGAGGAAGTAGTGAGCAACGTTTGTAACAGTCCCATACTACCGATTGTAAAGAGACAGGGAGAGGGAGACGGAAAAGCCTACCGCTTCATCATTGACCTGCGGGAGATAAAGAAAATCGTAGTGCCACAATACCCAGTAGTTTCCGACATCACGACAATTTTGACTTTAATCCCCTCCACTGCCACCACCTTCACTGTAATTGACCTCAAAAACGCATTCTTTTCCATACCTATACACAAGGACAGCCGCTATCTATTTGGATTCACCCTAAACTCCCGTTCGTACAGATTTTGCAGAGCACCTCAGGGGTACACTGAGAGCCCAAGCATCTATAGCCAGGCGCTTAAAAGACAGTTGGACGCCATACAATTGCCAGATGGAGTGGCACTAATACAATATGTAGACAACATCCTTCTAGCAGCGGACACCATACCAATAGCCGTCACAGCCACCATCAAACTACTCCATTTTCTTGCTGAGAATGGTCACAAGGTCTCCCGAAAGAAATTGCAGTTCTGTAAATCACAAGTGACCTATTTGGGTCACCTTTTATCCAAAGAAGGGAGGAAACTCACGCCGGACAGGATCCAGACAATTCTAGACACCCCTGTCCCCAAAGATCAGAAACAAGTCCGCTCTTTGATAGGTCTCACTTCATTTTGCAGACAGTGGTTACCGAACTTTAGCCTCATTGTCAAACCCCTTCTCTCCCTCCTAGCTAAAGACATCCCCTCACCTCTCCCCTGGACCCCGAATGCCAGTCAGCCTTTAAAGAACTACGCAATGCCCTTTGTTCAGCGCCTGTCCTAGGAACCCCGGATTACTCCAAACCATTCTTCCTCTACACGCACCAGAGGGAAGGATGTGCATTGTCTGTCCTAACACAATCAATTGGTCACAAACAACGCCCTTGTGCATATTTCTCTGCCACCCTCGATCCAGTAGCCAGAGCGCTGCCAGCGTGCCTGCGCGATGTGGCAGCTGCAGCAGTATCGATACGCCAGAGCGAAGGAATAGTACTCTCCAATCCAGTCACTGTTTTAGTACCCCATGCAGTCGACACACTACTAAACCAGACCAAACCCCAACACTTGACTAGCGCCCGACTGACAGGATATGAGTTGATCCTGCTAGCACCGCACATTACCCTAAAGCGATGCACGACCCTCAATCCAGCCACACTGTTACCCCTACCCGAAAATGATCCTAGCGTGACTCCACTACACGACTGCGTGACACTAACCGATGAACAAACAAAGAGTAGAATAGATCTCAGAGACACCGCCTTTCTAGAACCAGATGGAGAACTATAGGTGGATGGTTCATGCATCAAACTCCCTGACGGCACCACCTCAGCTGCATACGCTGTCACCACAGCCCGAACCGTTCTGGAAACAGCCCGTATTCCCCAACGTTCAGCCCAGGCTGCAGAACTCATTGCCCTCACACGAGCATGTATCTTAGCGACTGACACGACAGTTAACATATACACCGACAGCCAATATGCCTTCGGGGTGGTTCACCATTTTGGGATCTTATGGAAAGAAAGAGGGTTCCTGACTTCACACGGTACACCCATCCTGCATGGAGATTTAGTCTCCGCCTTGACGCAAGCAGTCCTCCTCCCCAAGAAGTTAGCAGTGATAAAATGCCAAGCACATAGGAAAGTGATCTCATTGGACAGGGAAATGCACTAGCAGACGTTACTGCCCGAGCCACGGCAGGAGACAGAACTACGACACGAATGTATGTGACCAGGTCACAAGCTGAACGATGGACTGACGCTAGGACCACTGTAAGGGACATACAGACTACAGGCACACAAGACGAATTGACCGAGTGGGAAAAGGTGGGACTAAAAGACGAGGAAGATTGCTGGAGAACTAAAGACGGAAATAAATGGCTGTTACCCAATGCCTACCTCATCCCCATATTGACCATGGCACATTTACCAGCACACATAGGCTCCACCCCCATGATTGAACTAATCACCAGAGTATGGCATAACGTCAAGATAGCAGAATCTGCAAAACGCCTAGTACAACACTGTATAGTCTGCCTACAACACAACCCAGGGATGGGGACAGTAGTACCACGGGGAGGGTTTGGAGTCCCTGACCACCCCTTCGGCAGGCCTATGAGCATTTGGGCGGCACCAAGACCCACCTCCATTAACAATGTCCTGAACATATTAATGTCGGATTACTTGCATAAATTGACAAACGAGCTAACAATTATCCACCAACAGGTGCAGCAAGCCTTGCCTGTCGTATCCAGGGGCCCGGGACATGAAATAAAGCCAGGCGACCATGTATTGATTCGCAACTTCCAAAGAACGAAGAATCTGGAGCCTAGGTGGACGGGCCCCTGGCAAGTCCTTATCACCACCCGAACTGCCCTCCGAGTGGAAGGAAAACGAAACTGGCTGCACGCTCATCATTGCAAACGAGTCCCTCCAACCCTGGCAACCTGTGAAGGGGTGGAGGTGCAGAGGAAGTACTCGCGAGAGACCGACCAGCTCTGAGTTGCTACCCACAAGAAGACACCCTCGAACTATCAGAATTTCCCGACCCCACGGTGCCATCCAGGAAAGGGTACAACCTAAGATCGACGAAAGGAGGGAGCTCCAACGACCAGGCCACTAAGTCAAGGTCTCAGATCAGTAGCACAGTCAAACAACGCTACCAGGAAAGCGCCAGACAAAAGTCTGTGGTCCTAACAGTTGTTGAGCTCCTCGAAGATGATGGAAGAAACTGAACACCTGCAAAACCACCGCAAAGACACCAAGACTGCTAACCTGCACAGCACAAAGACAATTGCACTTGTAGCCGCATTTCTCACCTGTCTCCTGCTAATGGTCGCACTCTGGATCATTGAAGAGAATGCACCTGCATACAGAACATTGTCACCCACCATGCAACCAACCACCAAGAAAAACACTACCTGGTATCACTACCGCCACATCTCCGAGAACGACGCAAAGAATTCTGGAATAATTCTTTCGTGCAGATGTTGCACCAGCACAATCTTGCCACCAATGCTACCAACTGTTGGGTCTGTGGGCTGTTACCACATGCCACTGAACATTCCATCCCTTTCATCCCTTCGCCCTTTTCTATTCACGGATCTTGCCTTGCCTGGATGATGCTCCTACAAGAAAGTTACAAAGACAATGCCACTTCCGACAGAACAATCGCCCAGTTCTACAACGAGTTCTGGCGAAACAAAACTAGGAAGGACAGCCGCCCCCTTCTGCCCTCACACCTTCAATGCGACATTCCAGATTAATGTCCCCTCCAAAGAACGAGTGGAAATGCAAGTGTTCAATAATCCTAACAGAGCCACATTTTCCTACCTGAAAAGAACTGCTGCAACACTGACTGTGGCCCTATCTGTGGTGAACGTCTCTGGCCTTGTATGCATTGAAGGCCGTGGGACTAAGAATGTGGGTCACAGCACCTGTAGCATTGTAAGGTCTTTGAACACTGCCAACCCCTCAGCGCTTGTTGCATCACCCAATATGTACTTTGTGGAACCAAAGCCTACACCTGGCTCCCAAGAAACTGGGGGGGCACGTGCTACATCGCCTTTGTTTTGCCACCAACCTACACAGCCCCTGCAGAGCATCATCGAGAAAAGCGTTCTAAAGACATTGATCAAGCAGACTCTGCCTCATCACAGTTCCTCGACGCAGCAAAAGGGCTCGTCCCGCTATGGGGTCCGATGGCAAACAGCCGAGCCATCAGACATCTGTCCCAAGCGGTAGAGACCGCCCTGAACGTCACTGTTTGCATCCTCACCAACACTGCTGAGCTCCAAGCGATCCGTCTCGTTACCCTGCAAAATCGCATGGTCCTGGACGTGGTACTAGCGGACCGTGGAGGAGCATGCCGCATCATCGGTGCCAGCTGCTGTGTATACATTCCTGATAATTCACCTTCTGTCTATGAAGCAATCGAACATCTCCATAGACTATCTTCAGAAATTCATCAAGGATCAGAGACTTGGACAATTGGAAGTTGGCTTTGGGGCATCTTGAAGGAGTGGGGTTGGAAAATATCAATGATTCTCTTGGTCCCAGCATTGACAATATGTGGTTGTTGTTTGGGTATACACTGTATACCACCTTTTTGTTCTCTTTGCATAACTACCTTGCACCCTAAGACTATGGACACTCAGCTAACAAAAATGAGAGTAATGTATGATCAAGAGATACAGGACATTATGGAGATCGAAATAGACTGACAAGCTGGCTAGTTATGTTCAAAGGGGCCACTGTTAAAAGCAAAACGATAATCATGAACATTACCTGCGCCATCTTGTCTGGTGGAATTCTATGTGCACATAAGTTGCAGTCATTTTAATCTATCACAGCCATTTTGTACTCTATTGGTCACCTTTGTTTCACTCCTGCCCTTACTAGCATCCCTCTGACCGACCTGGTACGTGTGCTGGGGGCTATAAACTATTTGCCGCAACAAACCTCAGCGCCACTTGCTGCCACAAACTGCGTTTTCCTCTCATCTCTGTTTTCAGGCAAACCTTTGGACACTCTACCCCTCACTGCACCTAGTTACACAAACAGGTTCCAAACACCAAAAAGACTCTTGCAACATGATTTATTGCACTGCAAACAGCAAGACTTGTTGTTACCAACAATGGGACCTGTTTTTATCAACAGAACGGACTCTTAGATCTGGCCGGTCTCACATGTTTTAGACCTTGAAGCAAGGTCCAGCTGCAAGATAAGATTGTCTGTTTGACCTGGGTGGGAAGAGAATTACTGTTGGGCTTGTGTGACAACCTGCCCGGGCGGGGACCCCAAGCTTGTGTAACCAGGTTGATGAAACCAATGCATTGTGTCAAACCTGTATAAAAGGAAGAGCCAAAGGAGTTATCAGCAGAACACCTCCCTCAGACATCCCGGTGTCTGCAGTTGACGTGATCTCCTCATGAGAAATAAACCTTTTTCTTGTCTTCCAGTTTCCAGCGCTTGCCTCATTATTTTGATAGCGAACCCAAAGTGAATTAGAGGTGGAACCCTGCACCGGGCAGCATTGAGGGTCTTAGAAGACTCGCTGCCTTTCACACCCCCACAAGCTGACTTCAAGCAAGTGGTCCAAGCGCTTGTTTTGCCTAGGCTAGACTATGGCAGTGCTACGCTCTGTGGCCTCCCCAACTATACCTTGGCAGGGCGTGGCTTGGCGTTCGGCAAGATGGCCGCACGCTAGTGTAGCTCTGCCGGCTGCCTTTTAAAATCCTGCAATAATCCTGTCCCTGACCCGGCCATCTACGGAGCAGAGGCGGCGGATCGATTGAGCTACGTGGTGAGCTCTCGAACGAGACATTTGCCAGCGGTGTGCTCCCCGGGGTGTGGACGCTGCAGACTGACTCCCGCGGGCCGTGTGGCAATGGCAGCCGCGTGAGGCAGTGGAAGAGCACAGTGAACGGTGCGGATCGGGAAACGCTGGACCCGAGGGACGAGGACTGCATCCCTGGGTGCCTGTAAAGCGCTTTGGAGGCGGACCGGTTGTCTCGTCGAGGGCGCGGCTGGATGTACGCTGCGGCTCCCGTTGACCGGCGCCGCGGCCTGTGAGTGACCTCTGGCGGCATCGGCGGTGTCGGGATCTGCGCGAGCGGCCGGCTCCGGAGCACCGGGCGGGCCGCGCGCGTCTGACGGAGGCGCTACCGCGAGGGCTGGAGGAGGAAGACAGAGCGACGGCACAGGGGGCAGAACAGGCGGCCCCTGTCCTCTGGAGGAGCAACCTGCGCACCTGAACAGCAGCATACCAGTGGGTGACAGCCAAAAACGGGAAAAAAACTAACAAAGTGCAGGAGGTAAGCGGAGGGCCTTATATGCGGCGGAGAACTGCGTAGAGCGAGGCAGCCCCTGCCGCCAGGGTAGTGAAGTCCACGGATGTGCTGAGACTGTGCTGCTGGGTCCCCCCTGGCTCCTCTTCTCAGGGACACTGAAAAAGAGGGCCTAACTGTTATAAGAGCTGGACTGCGTCTGCGGTGGGCTGTGAGGCTGATCAGTGCTGGGAGCGGTGTGGGGACACTCAAATTATAGCAGAGGTGCAGGGGACATCGCGCACTCAACACAGAGTTCCCTCGGGATTGGAGAGACTACTAAGAACATAGCACAAAGTGGACAGAGTCACGAGAATACAGGTGATTGACCGAGACAGGGAATTGCCATCACCAGCTGAACTGCGCAATATATACAGGAGCGGTAAACATGGGCAAGCCAGATAAAAACCAACCGCGTCTCACTTTTGATTTGCGCAGAGGGGGCAAGTCCTCACAAAATGCGGCCTCGGATTCGGAGCTGGAATCGGCAGCGGCGGCGCCCACGGCGCTGGAGAAGTCGCTGGCGGCCATCCAGGCTAGCCTGCAGGTTATAGATGGGAAAATAGAGGCCCTCAATGGTAGAATGGACCACTTCTCCTCTAAGCTGGACAAGCAGGCGGCGAGGCTTGGAGAGGCGGAGCAGCGCATTTCTGACGCTGAGGATGGCCTTCAGCAGGTGACCTCGAAACAGGCGGACATCACGAAACTCCTTGCGGTCATCCAGGCCAAGAACGAGGACATCGAAGCGCGCTCGAGGCGCAATAATGTGCGCATTTTGGGTTTGCCGGAGTCCACCAACGTGGGGCGACTGGAGGACTTTGTGGAGACTCTCTTGCGGGACATATGTGGTGCGGATGCCCTGTCGCCCATGTTTGCGGTGGAGCGGGCGCACAGATCCCTGGCGGCGCGCCCCCCTCCAGGAGCACCGGCGCGGCCGATAATCGCCAGGCTCCTAAATTTCAGGGATCGCGACACTGTCTTGCAAACCGCACGCAACAAGGGCACCATTAACTACAGGGGTGATGTGCTTGCGTTCTACCCGGACTTCAAGGCTACAGTACAGGCAGCACGTAAAGAGTTCCAAGGCGTGAAAAAGTTGCTCTTGAAGGAACAGATTCCATACGCCATGTTTTACCCAGCGCGGCTGCGCATCGGCGAGGCAGCAAGCTCGAAGATCTTCACCAGCCCTAAACAGGCGATGGAACACGCTAAGGCCTTACGCCGTCGGAACAACCCACCGGCTCACACTTCGGATGTGGACGATTGAGGGTTGGCGAACCCAAGGACTGGTACTTAAGTATCGCATGCTTGTACTCACTCTTGAGAGGGGTGGGGACATTCAATCCACAGGTGTTGTGTGAATTATGAGCACTCCGAAATGCAATGATCGATGTTAGGCGCTTGTTGCGCTTGGCTTTGGCTGTCTCGGTCGGGACCCAATTAGCAAGAGAAAGGGCTGGAACCTAATCATGCCATATTATATTCCAGGTTTGAAAAGACAAGGTACCGATTTACTGTTCTGGGTCCTGTTCTGCCAGCTCTAGAGATAATGGGGACAATTTTCAAATGTGCCCCGCTGAGCCTGTTGTATATAGGTATAGTGAGATGGCGTCTGGGTTGAGGGACTTACTGATATATAGGCGGCCCCCTCCCTATTAGATCGGGGAGTGGATTCGCCACTACGATCCCCCATGGGTATTCCCCAACTGATGCACTGTTTTTTTTGTGTTTGATGGGGTGGGAGTTTAATGTGGGATGCACCTTTGGCATGTTGGGGAAGCTGAAGTGGGTGGGGGAGGGTGGAACTGTTTAATTGTTCTAAGCCGAAAGTCCGTGAGATGTGATTGTCAGATGTGGGGAGGTCAGTGCAAACATGCATCGGAATATGCAGTTCTGAGATATTATGGCTGCAGATTTGAATATGATTACAGATGACAGGAGATAAGCTCAACTGTATAACGTGGAATGTACGGGGGTTAAACACGCCCAAGAAGACTAGACAGGTGCTGGCACAGCTGGACAGACAACGTGAAGGTTGCCCTCCTACAGGAAACTCACTTGAGTAAACACACTGAAGCTAAGATAGCGTGCAGATGGGCGGCCTACAGGCTAGCTTCGTCGTACTCTACCTATGCCAGAGGGGTGCTCATCCTAGTTAAGAGAGGGGTGGAATTCACAGCAATACGGTCATGTGTAGATACGGAGGGCCGGTGGGCGATGGTACAGGGCAAACTGGGAATGGTCCTTGTGACGATTGTAAATATATATGGCCCTGTTGTGGATGATGTTTCGCCTTTTTTAAAGATGCTGAATGTGTTGCGCGATTGGCCGGAGGCGGCAATCCTATTGGGAGGGGACCTTAACACTCACCTCCATCCATTGGTGGACAAATCCAACCCAGAAGGAGCACGTACGATTAAAATTGCAAAATGCATAAAAGACTTTTTTTTTTTTTTTTTTTTTTTTTTTTAACATTTATTTATTGTGTAGTTTGCAATTAGTAAGAAGCAAAAGCCACCTCAACATGAGATGTATTATGCCAGCAACGATCGTTAAGTACAGGATATCAATGCAAACCAATTTACTATTCTAGAACAGCACCCAACGTAAATCATCCCCGCATTAGCAACCCTCCCCCTCGGCACTTGGAATAGCACTTCACTGAGTCCTGGACAGCCCCCCGTCGGGTAGCATACTTTACAAAGTCCAACAGTCCCTGCACCCTCCACAACATCCCCGTACAGTATACAATATATTAACATAGGTCTGGTCTGCCCAGTAGATACCCCGTAAGAGGGGCCCAGAAGTCCCTGGGGCGGGATGCCTCCGGCAGTTCCTCCGCATAGGTGTCAAGTTGTTCTCTACAATACAACAGGTCACGCATCCACCCTTTCACAGTGGGAACAGCCTTTGCCCCCACCTCTGTGCAACCGCACGCTTAGCAAACAACGTGGAGATGGCCACCAATCGTCTGTTACAAGGTTTAAGTTTACGAACCCATCCCAACAGGCATACCGCAGGCACACATGCCACAGGCTCCATGACAACCTCCGTAAGCACCTTGTGTAACCTGTGCCCAAAACTCGGCAATCCCTGCACAGTGCCAGGCCAAGTGCAAAAATCAGCATCATCCTGTCCACAACGCACACAGCGTGCACAGTCCCTCAGCCCGAAGCGTCTTAGCTGAAGCGGGGTATAATAAAGTTGATGTATATATTTAAAATGTATTATTCTGAGGTTGCAATTTGCTGTCAAGCGTCCCGTTAATTCACAACAAAATTTCCATTCAACCAGTGTCAGAGATGTACCCACTATCGTCGCCCATCTAACATATGAGGGGGACTCCGCCAGTTCAGTCTCCCTAAGAGAGGCGTTGTATAGTTTGGTGATCAGGCCCCGCGTTCCCCCCGCCAGCACCGCCCGCAGTGCTTGCAGAGTGCGCGGTTCTGCCGGAAATTCAGGGTAGACAGCGCGGATAGCCTGTCGCACCCGCACATAGGTAAATCCCAGCATAAGGCCAGCGCCATGACATCGTTGCAAGTCTGAAAGTGCCCGAAACTGGCCCTGTGCATACAAATCCCCCAGGTGAGTGATCCCCACCTTACACAGCACCTGCAATGCAGTTTGTTCCCGTGCAGCTGATATATCTGGATGTGCCGCGATCGGCAGTTTGGGGGCGTATAGGTAATCCACCCCCGCCCTCTTAGCTAGTGCACTCCACGCCCAAGCCGTACAATGAACCGGGCTGATTTCATTCCGTGGACCCCCTCTTCCACCCATCAGGGCTGCTGCAGCCAGGGGCACCGGGAGGATCGCGTCCGCCTCAATTGCCGTGTGTGGCTGGAACCTCTGTGGGAAGTACCAGAAATGCGCATATTGCGCCTGAGCGCATAGGTAGTATAGACGGAGGTCCGGGGCCTCAAAACCACCACGTTCAAATGGTAGCGTCAAAACCTTCCAACTGCATCGGGGCTTCCCGCCCCCAGACGAACGCGAGCAGGACCGACTGCAATGTGGTGAAAAGCGCAGCATTTAATCTGATAGGGATATTTATAAACAGGTACAGCAGCTTGGGCAAGAACGTCATTTTTATTATCGCAATGCGATCCGCAAGAGAGAGGGTAACCTAGCCCAGCGCGCCGCCTGATCAGAGATTCTATCCACGTTGCGTCCATAATTAGCAGAGATGACCACTGCAGGGTCTCTGTGCAGCCATATGCCCAGATATTTCACCGGGTCAATTGACCATCGCAATGGAAAGTCCATCTCTATCTCCTGAGTGCCGGCTGTTAGGGGAACACCGTGGATTTAGCCCAATTGATGCCTAACCCCGAAAAACGCTCAAACCGGACATATTCTCTTAATAACTCCGGCAAATACGTGGCAGGCTCGCGCACATATAGTAGCATATCGTCAGCATACAACGACACCAATAAGGGTCGCTCACGAAACCCGCAATGCCGCTTGGGCGTGCCGCTGCCGCAACTTACAGGCCAATGGCTCCAATGCCAGTGCAAACAGCATGGGCGATAGCGGGCATCCCTGTCGCGTGCCGCGCCTGATAGGAAAAGCCTCAGAGACCCAGCCATTTACACGAACCCGTGCCATCGGTGCTTCATAAAGGAGGCGGACCCATTTTAAAAAAAACGGAGGCAGACCCATTCTTAGTAGGACGGCAAACATGTACCCCCACTGAAGGGAGTCAAATGCCTTAGCCGCATCCAGCAGCACGGCCACTGCCTGAAAATCCCGGTCGAAATAGTGCAAGGTGGAAAATATAGTACGTAGGTTATGCATCGTAGACCTGGAAGGCACAAACCCTGATTGGTCCGGCAGGACCAATTTGGGGACCAGGGGCTGGAGCCTTGTGGCAATCATTTTGGCCAAAATTTTGGCATCTATATTTATAATGGAGAGAGGTCTATACGAGTCACAGGCATTCGCCACTTTATCAGGCTTCAGGAGCATTACAATTAAGGCTTCCGTGAGGGAAGGAGGCAGCCTGCCAGTTTCATACGCCTCCGCAAATACCTCCAGCAGCTGCGGCGCCAAAGTGTCTGAATAAGCCTTGTAAAACTCACTCGGCAAACCATCAAGCCCCGCTGCCTTGCAAGTAGGGAGGGACATGATTGCCTGCTTCACATCCTCCACGTCAAATGGCGAGGTGAGATAATCCCGTTGATCATGGGACAGCCAGCCCAGTGCGATATCATCGAGGTAACCATTAATCTCACTAAGAGGCGGCTGGTCGCGTTCCCCATACAATTTAGAGTAGAAATCCAGGATCACACCGCTAATATCTGTATTACCGAATTGCGTCTCTCCGGCCTCATCCTCCAATTCAGTAATATAGGCCTGGCTACGAGGCGCCGCCATTTTCTGCGCTAGTGAACGGCTAGGTCGGCCCCCTCCCCATAATATCTAGCAGTGCATCTCCGCGATCTGTGCCTCATTTCTTGATCTACCGTCGCGTTATGTTCCGACACTAACTCCCGGATTGCGGCCAGTTTTTCTGTGGCAGGGCAACTGGCATACTCGCGTTCCAAGGCAGCGATATCCTCTGCCAATTTCCTAATCCTACGGCGCAAATCCTTGAGGACTCCGGCCTGCGCCCCCATACAAACCCCCCGAATAGTGACCTTGAACGCCTCCCAGGTAACCCCGACACTGTCCACAGTGCCTGCATTTTCCCGGAAGTAGTTATGAATGGCCTCCTCTATGGTGTGTTTAAATACCGGATCCGCTAAGGATGAAGGTTGCAATCTCCACGCAAATGGGGGCCTCCCCCCCCCCGGGACTCGCAAAGCTAGGAGAACCGGCGAGTGGTCAGAAAGGGTTCTGGCCAAGTGCCGAACGTCTACCGCCCAGGTGCATGCAGTCTCTGACACCAACCAATAATCCAGGCGGGACCAGGACCCATGCACCGTAGAAATAAAAGTGCTCTCCCTGACCCCAGGGTGCCTTAGGCGCCAGATATCATGCACCTCGCCAGTGTCCAAAAGCCCCCAAGTGTATCAGTGGATTGTCTGTGTCGCGGGGCCCCGCTCCCCCCTGTCCTCGTTAATGTCCAGACATGTATTAAAATCCCCTCCCCAGATAATCTCAGCGCTCGGGAAGGTAGATATCCTGCGCCAGACATCCGCGAAAAAGGAGGCATCGTCTATGTTAGGACCGTACACGTTCACCAACAGAACACTCGTGCCATCCAGCGTACCATGCACAATTGCCAGCCGGCCCTGCTCATCCTTGTCCGTGCCGTGAATCTGGAAAGGTGTACCCTTCTTGACCAAAGTCATCACCCCCTGGAGTAGGATGAGTAAGAAGATGTCATTCGAACGTCAGCCCATCTGGTGCCTACATTTTTTCCGTCTGTGAAGTTAGATGCGTCTCCTGTAACAAGGCCACCTGTACGTTCCACCTATCTAGCGAAGCTAACACAGTGCGGATTTTTTGGGACTATTGAGACCGCGCACATTCCATGTCACAAATCGGTACTCACTACCCATGTTGCATGTAAGTCAGCCCTATGTAAGCAATGTGTAACCCACCCTCGGATGCATTCCATCCAGACACAACCAAGATACAACTCGCAAATGCCGACCCCCCCAACCCAAACCCCCCACCCACTTCGGCACCCCCAACTTGCCAAAGCCATCCCAATAGCGACTAAGCAAACCCCAGAAACCCCAGCAAAGCAACAACATAGTGTGGGGAACTCCCATACAGGGGGGCATCAGAGCGCTCCTACACTCCCACAACGTAGGAGGTGGCTGATCAGGTCTAGTACCTGTGTTACAATTCAAGAGTAAATACTTTAACTATACAGCATCCAATCTAGGTTGCAGATAACATATAGGCAGTTGCCCTGCGCGGCAATACAAGAAGCAGTTAATACAGAAAGTGAGCCCCGCTATCAGGAGGATTCATTTAAAAAAAAAAGAAGAAAAAGGAAACGCACAACCGCAGCCCCCACCACCACATTATCATTCCTCCTCTCCCTGTTCAGTCTCAGTCTCGCGCCTGTGCCTCTTCAGTTGCTTTGCATGCTCCATCGCCGCCTTGGGGGTCAGGAATATTTTGAAGTTCCCTTCTGATCCCACACGAAGACGCGCGGGATATAACATGGCGTAGGGAACGTTTTCAGTCTGGAGGAATTTTTGACTGCCCCAAACTCACGCCGCGCAGTTTGGACTGCGACGGTAAAATCAGGGAAAAAGGACAACATGCTTCCCTGATAACCTACAGTACCCTTCTCCCTGGCCAGCCGCAAGACGACATCCCGATCCCGGTAGTTCAATAGTCGAGCTATTATGGGACGAGGTGGAGCCCCGGGGCAGGTCGTGCCGCCAAAGAGCGATGGGCGCGCTCTACTACAAATATGGAGGACAAGTGCTCAGGGCCAAATAATTCTTTGAGGAGAGATTCAATAAAGTGTTCCATCCTGCCCGTATTTGTTGATTCGGGAAGGCCCGTGATGCGAACGTTGTTCCGTCTGGACCTGGCCTCCAAATCCTCATTCTTGGCCTGTATGAGGGCCAGGACCTTTTCCATGTTGAGGGTCTTACTGGCTACGTCGCTGAGTCCATCCTCCGCGCTAGATACTCTTTGTTCCACCTCCCCCATTCTCGTATTCTGTTTTTCCAATTGCGTAGACATAGTCCAGCCGATGATTTATAGTGGACATACTGCCCTCGATGGACTGGAGGCTCTTTTGCATTGCTAGCAATGTGGATTCCAGATTGGGTGGGTCCCCTTGCCCATCAGCCTCAGAATCAGAAGCCGCTTTTTGTGGGACCCTGCCGGACTTTCGTGCCTCAAACGTGAGGCGGGGCTGCGACTTATCCGGCTTCCCCATGATGAGCAACGGAGAAGGCAGACGCGGAGCAACAAGTATAGATCAGCTATCTCCAGCCTCTCCTACAATTCTTTATCAGTGAATGGGCCCAGTATTAAATGCAACCTCTGTGGAGACGGCGTCTTTGGCAAGCCAGCAAGCAGATCCAGGTCAGTGCTCGAGAGCGTGAGTAGTGTGAACAGGCAAGTCCAACCAGCGAGGGAGCGAGCACCCCAGCTAGTGCTCAAGCGATAGCCACAATCTGGCCCCCAGATGGCCCAACTAGTTGCAAGGAGCAGATGAACACACACCCTACAGCAGGTCACCCCTATAGCTCTGGGGATGCAGGTCACCCGACAGTGCGCAGGGAGCAGGTAAGTCAAAAAAAGCAATGAGTCCTGAAGGAGGCGATCCCCAGCCTGCCCTCAATACCGGTGAGCAGCTCACACACCAGACCAGGCCCAAGAAGCTGGATTGCAGGAGCGGGGACAAACCATCAGACAGCCCACCCCGGATCCTTCCAAGATAAGGCAGGGGGTAATGCTGGGCTGCCGCAGACAGGCCCACCAGTCGTCCACCGCAGAGATCCGACCAGGATGGGAGCCGAGACACTCCCGTGCAGGCCTCGCCGGTGTCACCACCGCCACTCACCCCGCTCGCAGGCCGCAGCGCGCAGGGCGCGGCCCAGCGCTCAGGCCCACACCCGCCTCCGCAGACACAGGCCCAAGCAGGCCGCGCCCCACTCACCGCCACCCGCAGCAGGTGCCAGCAGCCTCCCTCCGCGCCGGTCCGCACCACAGGAGCACGCCCGGCCCCGGGCCGGCCCCCAGTGCGAAAACTGCACCGAGACGTGCAGCGATGTGGGACGGGATCCGCTCCAGCCTCGGGACCCAGGTAGGATTTCAGCACCTTGCAGGTACGGCGGTGCCAGCAGTCTCGTTGGCCTCCCCAGGTGCCGTCGCCCACCCGCTGCAGACCAGTGCCTTAGCGACAGTTCAAAGCGGGCCCCAGCTGGCCGCCACGCTCCGTGCCAGCGCCCGGGACAGTCTCCCGGTTGTGCAAGGGCAGGCCCCAAGTGCGTCCGCCGCCTCACCAGCTGTGCGATCCGTCAGCTCACATTCAGTCAGGGGATCCCGCGAGCCCGGCACCGCCGCGGCTGCTCAATCCCCACAGCCGAGCATTCAGCACAGTATACAGCCAGTCGGGCATCCTCCGTGCACAGCGGTCGCCATCTTGCCCTCAGCCGGCCGATACTTGTGAGGCTGATATCGTCGTTCACGATGCTCTCCGGGGGGCCGCAACTGCCCGATCCGCAGCAGCGGGACAATTACCGTGCAGGGCAGTCACCATACAACTATGATGCGTCGATCTTAAGGCGGATTCTGGGCGGATAAGAGATCAGCCGGGCCGAGCAGCACTAATGTGCGGCCATCTTGCCTGGCGCCCTCTAGCGCCCCCCCTTGCATAAAAGACTTGATGCTGGAAATGGGCCTGGTGGATGCCTGGCGCTTGCGGAATGAGGGTAGGCTAGAAGGTACGCACATCACCCCTGCATTCAACAGCTGGTCCAGGCTGGATTATTGGTTGCTCAGCGAAGAAGCTAACACTTGGGTGGAGGGGTGTACACTCTTCCGCGAACCCTGTCTGATCACAACCCTGTCCTCATGGAGCTGGTTATACCTGATAATATACACAGACCGTTCACTTGGCGTTTTAGGGCGGAGGCGCTCACAGACCCGACCTATGCAGACACTATCAGGACTGCTATAATACAATATTTCGAGCACAATGCGGGGTCAGTTGACAGTCAGGCGGTTTTATGGGAAGCCTTTAAGGTGACCATCAGAGGGTATGTATTAGCACTTCCGCAGGTATCCTAAAAGACCTCAGAAGACAACTGCAAGCCATTGAAAAAAGCTGGCGGCTCTTGAAAACCAATATAACCTTGCACCCTCTAGGGATACACTAGCCCAAATTCATGAGCAAGTAGAGGAATACAACTCACTAGCAGAAGTAGAAATAAAATATCTATCCAAGCGCCATGTTGCTAGGGCATATGGGGAGGGCGGGAGATCAGGTAGGATTCTAGCCAATAGGCTGCGGGACAGATCTGTTAACCCTCCCATAGACCACATTACTGACACGGATGGGGAAATGCATTATTCTCCGCAGGCAATTGTGGATCAATTCCGGACATTCTATGCTTTCACATATACGTCCAGTGGGGGGATAGACGATGCTGCATTGGATGCTTATCTAGAGGATACGGCATGTGCATGGCTGTCTGATATACATAGAAAATACCTGGGCATGCCTATTGGGGAGGACGATGTCAAAGACGCGATCAGGTCGCTGCCCAATAACAAGGCGCCAGGGCCGGATGGCCTAACGGTGGAATTCTACAAAGCGTACGCCGACCTGGTTGTGCCACACCTGCTGGAGATGTACGATGAGGCCCATGAGACTGGCATTCTCCCTCCGTCCTTGAGACAGGCTCTTATCATCACTTTGCTGAAAAAGGATAAGTCACCCACACGATGCGAGTCCTACCGCCCCCTATCATTGATTAATCTAGATGCAAAAATTTTGGCGAAGATTTTGGCCTCCAAGTTACTGCCCCTAATGCCCCTGCTGGTGCTCCCGGATCAATCCGGATTCATCCCGGACCGCTCCACTTCTCTCAACCTCAGAACTATATTCGCTATGTTTCATGTGCTAAACCCGGATCTATCGGCTGTGGCAGTGCTCCTAGACGCTGCGAAAGCATTCGATTCTATAGAACGGGAATATATGTGGAACATACTTCGCAGAATGGGGTTTCCCCCTGTTTTCCTTCGCTGGATCCAGGTTCTTTATACTGACATCGGCGAGGGTGGGGGGGCTCACCTCGGAGTCCTTCCCCATAGACCGTGGCACGAGGCAGGGTTGCCCCTTGTCCCCCCTGCTCTTTGCCATCGCTCTTGAGCCTCTGGCGTGCAGGATTCGTCAGGGGCACAGGGAGGCTGCTCTGAATTTTAACAATCGCCCGGTTGGAATCTCATTATACGCGGACGATATGGTCCTTTATATCCGCGAACCGCAGACGTACTTATCCCGGGTGCTGCGGGAATATATTAAATTTGGTCTCTTCTCAGGCCTTCAAATAAATTGGGAGAAATCTGTCATCATCCCCATTACGAGCATTACCACGTCGCCACAGGTTGAATACCCACTGGTGTGGTCCGAGGACCCTGTTAAGTATTTGGGAGTGTGGATACATCGCGACCCAGAGGTAGTGATCAGGGAAAATTATGGCAGCGCTTACGCAACACTAGTGAAGCAGGTTGATCACTGGGCCTGCTTGCCGTTATCTCTAGCAGATCGCATCGCCATAATCAAGATGATCGTCCTGCCAAAGTTTCTGTACTTGTTTAGCAATATACCCATTGCACTGACCAAACTTTTTTTTAAAACAGTTCAGACACAATTGCTGCGTTTGGTGTGGGGGAATAAACAACCGAGAATCGCCTGGAGCACTTTGACATTGCCCTTTGAGAGAGGGGGGCTCGGAGCCCCAGATTTCTACACATACTATCTATGCGGGCAGGCGCAATATGCCTATTTTTGGTTCAAACCACATGATTTCATCCCGCATGTGGCTGTCGAAGAGGGAGACGCCCACCCTGTGCCACTGTGTGGAATCATAACCCACACTAAGGGACAGACGCCCAAGACTGAGATTAACACATTGGATGTTACAATTGCAGCGTGGCAGGAGATTGGGAGGCGAACACAGAAACTACCGTTATACGCGCCTGCGATGCCCATTGCGGGGCATGCCGCCCTGTCTGTGGCGCAGGAGCGAGGCCCACTCACGGCTCTACGGGAGGTGGGCATTGCAGCGATGGGGGACTTATACCCAAGCGGGAACTACGTCACGCGGAACGATTTGGACTATGTACAAAATCCCACCCCACTGTTCCAATATACTTGTTACAGGCTACGTAGGGCAATACAGGATCATTATGCCTCTTTCCCTGTGTAACCACTGTCACTTAAGGCACTACAACTGGTGATAGAACTTCCGCATAGGAAAAAACTGATCACCAAACTGTATAGGACAATACAGGACAAAACTCCCTCCGGGAGCAACTGCAGCTTAGAACGCTGGAACACTATAGTGTCCCCCCCCATTACAGACAGAGTCTGGGGCAACATATGTGAGATGACGGGCGACTGACATCCAATAATAATTTGAGAATTATCCATCTGAAATTCATACACCAAGTCTATCATACTCCTAAAAAACTGCATAGAATAGGATTACGAGACACGGACTGTTGTAAACGGTGTGGGCAGGCTGGGGCTGATTTTTTGCATTTGTCCTGGCAGTGTGCACAGGTGCTACAATATTGGAAAGCAGTTATCGCTCTTCTATGTACCATGACGGGGGTAGAATTACAGTGCGCACCGTTGGAGTGCCTCCTGGGTTATGTCCCTCATATACGCGCAGTGCTGGGGAGGTTTGTGAGAGTGGCTCTGCTGCTGGCCAAGAGGCGACTGCTCTTCACATGGGATAGTCGCTTGCGACCTAAGATGGAGATGTGGCTGAAGGACATGGTATACTGCCGTGAACAGCTCGAATTATATGCGGAGGAACTTCCGGTGTCCTCAAAACCCAAGGATATTTGGGCTCCCCTACGGGAATACCTATTATCATGCCAAGAAGTGAGCTCTGAGTGAGTGACTGTTCGATGGGTAATTGTTCTGGGCCTGCTGATAACCTGTCATGATGTATGTGCAGTAAGAGCTGCTAGGATGGGGTGTATATCCATTGCAAACTGACCACAGAAAATTGTAGGACAAGTACGGCTTACTGTTTTCTTTTTAGTTGCTGTTGATTGATTATTTCATACATTATAAATGTTGTATATTGTAAAATGGCATTGTGTGCTGAATGTATAACATTGAAATACTCAATAAAAAAAATTAAAAAAAATAAAAATTTAAAAAAAAGTTAAAAACAAAAAAAAATAGATTTTCACTGGGAAAAAAAAGAAGAAAAAAAAAACTATACCTTGGCACCACTAAGGGCTTCACTGAATGCTGCGGCCAGATTGGTTACGGGTACCAAAAGAAATGCGCACATCTCCCCAGTCTTAAAATGCCTAAATTGGTTGCCCTATGAAGCAAGAATTCAGCTAATAATTGCCTGCCTGTCTCACAAAGCCCTCCATTTCAAAACCCCCAGTTATCTAGCGCAAAAGCTAGAATTACCCGGAGGGGGTAGACCTTCTAGGAGTGCTAACTCTCTCCTCCTGAAACCACAGATCTTTCGCAAAAAGAGAACGTGTCACCGAGCCTTCTCCGGCTCTGCGCCGAAGATCTGGAACTCTCTCCCGCCGGAAATACGCAGAATCTCCTCCAAGGTTGCCTTCAAATTGGAAGTAAAAAGATTCCTCATGAACAAGTTCTTACCTTAAAAGGGTCTCGGATCGTTCTGCTCTAATACATTGGGCTTACCCACTAAGCCCTGCGCTGGGTGTTATTCTTCTTTCATCTGCTCCCCTCCCAGTTCGCTATGTACCAGTTATTATCTTATTCTTTGTTGTCCCGTTCAATTGTAACCTTTTGTTTGATATGCCTATTTGATTTGTTTGGGTTGGTATTCCTTGTGATGCCTATACTGCAACTGTTACCTTCCTTCCCTCAAGTTGTAAAGTGCTCCGATATCCTTCGGGATCATGTTTGCGCTATATAAAACTTTATAATAAAAAAAAAAAAAAAAATCATACAGACAGAACTGGCAATAAGACAAATAGGAAGCAGATTTAGACAGCGATAATAGACAACCAACTTAGTATTTTGCTGTTCACACAGTGTGTTAAGTATAGCCCAGCAGTAGATATTTCTTCATGCACTATAGATTTTTTACATAGGGCCTACTCTATTTCTAAAGGGCTGGTAAAGAGGGAGTGGAGGACAAATACATGTTGCCAAAGAGGAGGCACACACTATACAGGTTTTTACCATCAGAGTGCCAACAGGTAGCATGCTACTGGGTGGACTTGTTAGAATCAATGCCGCTTATGTTGAAAACTAGGCAATCCACTCGCCCCTTTGTTGCCTTTTTGGGATAGGTGATGGATATCCCTTCCTCATTATGTTAATTTACAGGCATATCCCAATTACAGGCAAAATGATATATTACCACTGAGATAGTGGGGGTTCCCCTAATTAACATTCAGCCAGGCTTGTACAACAGTAAATATCCAAACACTAGCATTGACTAGACAAACCATTCGTTTTTCAGTACTGTAGCTTGGCTACATTTTTAAAGACATGCTGAGGGACTAAAACGAGCTATTTCCCACACAGATGAGACTGACTTATGGATCAGAACCCTTCTTATGCTACCAACCATGATAAACCTTGCTATTCCAATACTCTTGAGGGGAAAATCTACCTTGTACGTTCATGACTAATCCCATCTTCTGCAGGCATACATATCAATAAGCATACTAGGATTGACACTAAATACTAATTAACAACTAACCTTGGTGTTTTTTTCACCACGAAATTAAACCACTGCTTTAGAAGGTCATTAAGTGAACCAGCTCACAAAAGGTGTCAAAGCCCAACCAGATACCAAGCAAAACTAGATTATAGAATATTTATTGCTGGTGAGGAGACTTGTTTAAGCAAACTGGACTTTCTCCCTTTGTCTATATATCCCTTTCAGATTCGATCGATACCTTCAACAATCAGGAAACTTCCTTAACCTATGAAACGAGCATTGGCAAGGTCACCAGATTTCCCAGGACAACTACTGGCTTTGCCAAAGCTTTTAATTTTATCCAGAAAGCCATCATGTGTGTGCATGCAGGAACAGAGGCCATCCTAAAATGGTCTCTTCTGCTTAAAGAAAATGACTCCAAGATGACCGCCATGCGAATGTACACATGGCAGCCATCGTGAAATGGTTTTAAATCATCAAAGTAGATCACTTGTTAATACAGGGGCAGTAGGACCAAGAGAGGCATGGATCAGCAAATTGGTGCAGGGGCCTAATGGCTATGAAAGCATATGGATGCAAAGGAGGGCCTGTGTGGAGAGAAAATAGTCATGTATGCACTGAAATGCAAAGTTTTAACAGCATTTCAAGGATACAACTCATTTAATCAAAACAAGGAGTCACCAAAATGCTGTTTGGCAGGGATAAACAAAACACGGAGGAAAAGTTACATCAGGAGCAAAGGGGCAGACACAAAGCCAACTCTTATTTCTATACCGGACAGGTGAAGCTGCGTGGAGGGACATAAAACAGGCTGCTAGAGCATACATACCTTGCCAACTGATCCTCACAGAATTTCCTAAAGGAGTAATATTTCACAGTAAATAACAAATAAAAATAGTCCGTGCACCATGATGCATGGCTGCAGGGTGTGAAACAATTCCTCACGACCGGGGTCTTTTCACCAGATCTGCTGCTTTCTGCCGAGACAAAATGCAGTTAAGAGAAAATTCTGTACCATCTTTAAATCACCACTCTTGGACCAAATATATGTCCGTATTGTTCACTTGTTGATTTGAGACATTCGCCCTTCCAGGTGAATGCCTAAAACCAGTGCCAAAAAAAGTGTCAGTGTTTTAATATAGTTTGGTGTCATGGCTGTTGTGGGTAGATTCTACTAATCAGGATCTCAAACAGCTAGTCAGAGTGGTTCGGAGTCTGCTTCGGTAACAGACTTCCTCAGCCCATCTGAGCATTCTGTAAATCGGGAAAACTAATTTAAAAACTATGGTCTAGGGCAGATTGAGTTCTGCGGGTAGCTCTGGGATAGAGGAATACCATCCAACAAAACGATACAATAGTACAAAGAGTAACAAAAAGTTTCCTGTGTAAATGGAGTAAAGGGTGAAGCGGATTAAATCAACCGAAGGACCACCACAAAACTCTCCAAACACCAGTCGCTTGTAAAATAGATATCTGCGGAATACTACGAGGACGGCTGCCAGGCACCGACTTATCAGTGTTGGAGAACAGATTTATCAGGTTCTAATAAAATGAACTCTGAGCCCACGGTATCGGACGGTGCTTGACCAATAAAACCAGACATTATGTAGGTTAACACCCTCTGCTTGCTTCTGTGAACCCTGAGCACACATACAAAAGAGCTATGCAGTGTGTGCTGCTCGGATTACAGAAACTTCTTTAACTGGCCAACTTTATTTTTAGTCAGTGACAACCAAAGTGGCCGCTGACCGGGGGGTCATAAAAGAATGCAACAAGACGCGCCAACTGTGAATCGTGACTCACCCCTTTCACTAAATGCATGTTGATGTTATGTATGTTGTTGTGTTTTAAGAGCATAACATGGATCGCAACGCTGACAGCGGTGGTTGACTTTGAATCCGGAGTATTTACTTTAATGTATCATAGGAAAAGCATTGACAAAGCCAGTTTATGCTTTTTTAATAGTCAAATGTTGCAGAAGACTTAAGGGGACCGATCACATGAGCAGATGCAATGCGAGTTTCCCTCACATGCAAGTAAGCCTGTGCAGTGCAAGTTTCCCCAACATATGAAATAAGCATAATATAGAAAACATAGCAAGCTTACTGTACACACACAAAATAGTTGGGAACAAAGGTAGTACAATGCATGCATGCAAGTATTCTACCTACATGCGACATTTACTGCACAGGTGGCAACAGTGCAACCTTCTACCTACCCCTCATACATGTCATCCCACCAGTTCCCGCATGAACCTACCATACATTGGTATGTGCAGAGCAAGCTTACCTCACAGACAGAGGAGGTACCACAAAGGCAGCAAAAGGGCACCACCCACTCTAATAGTAACAGCACAGGCAGCATGAGTGAATGCTTCCCACACAACACCTAAAGAGAATCTGAAGTGCAGGCTATGCAGG
This sequence comes from Calotriton arnoldi, assembly GCA_963921515.1. Classification (NCBI taxonomy): domain Eukaryota; kingdom Metazoa; phylum Chordata; class Amphibia; order Caudata; family Salamandridae; genus Calotriton; species Calotriton arnoldi. The sequence goes on along the minus strand of CAWUFW010002057.1, from coordinate 423,409 downwards.
AAGACAGAGAACAAGTGCCAGTTCGGGGAGTAAACCCTAGAGGTGATCAAGCCACTGAAGACTCCAGCCAGATGCCTGGCTCTGGCTCAGCGTCTTCCTGGGCCCTCAAGCCTAAAATTAGAAGAGTCTTCATGTAGCTTTTGCCAGCTACCCATGCTCTATCCTCATACACCAAGTACTAAAGGCCAATTATCCTTTGGTGTAAAACAAGGGACAGAAAAAGTTACCCATCTAGAGTGCTGAACTGCACAATGTGAACGAAAAAAACTGGATCAATCCAGACATCCCTCCATGACCAAACTCTGTGATCCTATGCAATTATTTCATTTCACCATGCTTCCATGTTCTTGATGATCAAATAAAGCAGCACCTTAATAAAAAATGAGTTCAGGATGTGCACTGTTCAATAGTCTCTCCTGTCTGATTTAATAGACTAATATTGCTAACTGTTTGATAATCCAAGCTACATATAGGGTGCACATGACAACTGACGTCCCTCTTGGTTCACTAATGGTATTGTGGTGGGGGTTAGGGGGGGGAGTGAGCACGAGTTCACTTACTAAGTACCGTTTGATGCAGGGATATAATTTTAAAGAAATACATTTTGATTTGTAAAGGACTATCATTTTTACAAGATGATTATTTCGCGATTTACATGCAAAACATTTCCATGGCTCGGCTCGTGCACGGGCTCTTCAAGCCAAGATACTTGGCTGTCTTAGTTTGCTTGCTCGCCTCTAGTAAACCCCAGATAAAGGGAGCTGCTTTCAGCAGGCAGATCGCACATCCTAGTGACTACACCTGTAAGAGCATTGAATGGCTTTCCACCTCTGAAGACAGAGGAACGCATTCCATTCCATCTGCGTCAAATCGGGATCGGTTCAGAACCCACTCAGACTAATATTGTCTTTAAGTGTGTAAAGCGTGTACACAGATTAAAATGTACAGCATGTAGTTTCTAGAAAACTCCATGAAAGAGGGGACCTTTTCTGTCTAGGGTATCACTCTGAAAATCACTGGCTCAGAACATAGAAGGATCATACATTTCAATGAATGATTCTCGAATACACACGACCCCTCGCTGGTCTCCGCTCTTCATGCGGTCATACTCAGCCAGCAGCAAGAACCTGTAGCCAGAGGGCTTTATAGATCTATATTTATATGGTCTTACACTGTGAACTTGTACCAAGAAAACGAGTGGCAGTGTGCTACTAGTCAACAATTCTTACTATAATCGTCAGTTGCTTACTCCTCACTAAACATGGACCTGCTCAATTCGCAGTGGCATTTCAGTGCATATCCCCAGGTCAGCCGCTCCAAACAACTGGGGGCATTGGGTGCAGGACAATGGCTCTCACAAACAACTGATACCAGTATTGTATTTTTATTTCTAAAACAGGGTTAGGAAGTGCTGCGTGCTCGTTTCCTTCCCATCACTGCTTGGAGATTAAGTTCCGCAACCGTGCGATTCCGAAGGCATCTTGATTAAGTCCGGCTTGGCTCCCAGAGCCAGGTGATTGTCAGGTGTAGCGGGCGTCAGAAGGAAGGAGGCGCCACATTTAAAGCATCCAATCGAATATGTCTTAACATCAGCTAGGCCAGAGCTAGCAGAAGCCGAATGAAGCCCTGGGGGTTGGGCAGAGGATACATTTGCTGCATAAACAGCAGCTGTCGCAGCAGCCAGCCCCCTCCCAGCAGGAGCCTGTTCAACAACGCACGAACTGAATCCTGGGAAGGACTTCAAACACCAGGAAGAAAATAATACCTTAAAACACGAGTCGTCAGCCGACAACCTTAGACGCCATGTTACTAATACATTAAGGTGGATCTTACATTTGTTTATGGCTGTAATAAACATTTCCAACTGTGTGCGGTGCATGCAATATTACATCAATAATGTATACAATCGCAGGCAAACAAAATCGCATGCAATTAATAAAATAATATTTGACATTTTAGTGGGCATTGTGATCTTCGTTTGCGAGGATAAAGTGATGGGGGGGCAGCTGCGCAGTTCTTCGCACTGCTGAACATGTCCCACCTGCTCTCTGCTTTTACGAGTGATTAAAGGCTGTTCTGCACACAGCGCCCCCTCCCCCCCAACCAATCAGGGGAGCTGCTTTGACGGAGCCAGCGGCTCCATATCGTCGTCTCAAACTGCTTGAGCAAGAATCGGGGCGGGAAAGGGTTCCCGCCAAGGAGCGCGAGACGCCACAAAAAAAAAAAAAAAACGAAATGCACTTTTTTTTATAGTTGTTTTAGAATAAAGACCGTAAACACGCGCGGGTGTGTGCCAAGGAAAGAGATGGTGCAAGAAAAACAAAGGTTAGAAAGAGCGCGCGCAAGTCAAACCAGGCAACAATGTGAAAAACTTAAGGGATACTATGAAGCTGGGCAAGACCTAGGCTATACCTGGGTATAAAAGGCAAGAAGTTGGCAGAATGAGAGGACGAAAGCGGCAGGGGTAACATGCAGCGTAAAATACAGGCACCTAATCTTAGCTTGCTCCCATGTACAACGGCTGCCACTTTGTTTTTGCTGGTTTAAGAGACTGCTCAATTGTAGTCAAGGCCGACGAGATTGCTACGTGCGCTCATTCTTTTCTCGGAGAGGTAAAAGTATTATTCCTACTTCGGAACGAAGCATGAATGAAGGAATGCGGCACGTCAGATGACTTGTCGTCGAGATAGTGCGCTGACAAACCACATAAATGCAGCCACAATTTATTTAGCCCTTTTGGGGCTAGAACATGTAGGATTAAGTCGGTATGCCAACGCAAAGAAACTAGGCTCTTAAATTAGCAGGCGAGGGAGATACTCTCCCCTACTCCGAGATCTCAGTAATCTCAGAAAAGAAAAACAATCTAGGCACATGACTGTAGTACCTCCTCAAAAGATTAAAGTCGGCATAGGGTACACAGTATGATTTATGGAAAGATACTTCCAATAAGGACGGGAGCAGTTGTAGAAACTTTTTGGGGAGTGTGTGGTGGAATGAACTGAGAGGAAGATCACACTCACCTTATGTCTCTCGACATACCTGCCAGCCCTCCGCTTTATAGAGGGAGTACTCTCTTCTGTACCCAGTCAAATTATTATTTTACAACTATCTTTATCCTCCGCAAGTGCTCTTCTCTACTAATCCCTTTTGCCTCATCACCTCAGCTGTCTCCTAGCCTTACGATCAGCCCTTATTCCTTTCCTTCCACCATTAGAGCGTTGGCGCAGTATCAATGCCCAAAGCCATAGCCCAAGGTAAAGCGTGGTATAAAAGTCCAATAAATAAATATGGCCGCATAAGTGATGCACAATAACCAACATGTTCTTTCCTGATGCCTCTAAGCTCCTTCCCTCGATCCCACTGGTTTCGCTCATGCTCCATCCAAGTGTAACAAGCATTGGCATAGCCAATAGGTCTCGCCTTTGGGACCTTATAAGTGTTTAGCCATGCAACAATTGATGTTGTTGCACCAAAGATATTGTGCTGCATAACTAAATACTTATAAGGTCCCAAAAGCGAGACCTATTGGCTATGCCAATGCTTGTTTTCTATGTCTGCACTACACCGAGGCACTGTCTAGTGGCCCCTGGGCATGTATTAAACATTTAGGCTCAGTTCACGAAAGGGCCTGTAATCCCTTTTGGGTTCAAATGTCTGTGTACATCCAAAACGGGATTACAGGTAATTGTAATCGCATATGTCAAACTCAGGAGCAGCAACATTATCGTGGTGTCACCAGGGCTGTAAGTGTCCATTTAGGGAAAACCTCAATCGGAAATGTTTTCCAGACGTGCTGCTATTAAACGAAGTGAATTTAAAACCAACCCTCTGCCACAGATTAAGCACGAAGCAAGCTATATGTATGATACGTTTCAATGTGTGATCTTTGGCGTGTGCCAGGGGGTTATAGGGAGCTCGCCCTTCTCTCCTTAACGGAGGGGCCGTGGTACCCCCCCACTGTGTACTTCACGGAGAGGGTGGGCATTCGGTACTGGTGAAGGGTGTGGGGTCGAAATTACCGAGGCCTACAGTACTGTCCCTGCCCGCCAATGGGCATCAAACCTCTTCAGGGGTAAAGGAACAGATGGAGAAGGGGAGAGAGGGAGAGGCCACTGTGTTGGCAAGAGAGACGAGAGAAGGGCGAGTCCCAGGATCACACAAAGCTTGCTATCAACAGGGTGGAGCTGGGATTAGAGCACAGATCTTCTAAATTGTCAACGCAAACATTTAGCAACTAGAAAACACCCCCTTAACCTGAGGACATCACTGCAACAGGTTGCCCCAGGGCGCTTTTATTTCCCCAGAGCACTTTTATTTCAGGATAACTTTCGCCCCTTCTGTGTGAAGTTGTTTGCACGCTCAGATGACAGCATGTTCCTTATTCTCACAATTACATCCTTGCCATGTCGATAAAAGTCCCATATCTACCCGCATGGCCGATACATTTCGACACCGGCTCTCGTCTTTTCAGGGTGTTGTGGTGCAGCAGGGAGTGAGTGGGCGGGGGGTGCTGCGTCCAGGTCACGTGGTGAATGTCACAGTTATTGTGCTCTGCTTGTTCTCGGTAGGAGGCAGTAGTGTCACGGCCCGCTTGGTTAGGAAGGGAACCCGTATATTTCATGTAGCTGAGCAGGATAATGCACCGATTACTGAACGATAATCTTCATTGCCATTTCCACGCCCCAGAACTAATGTCACTCGGGTGGGTACGTACACCACGTGACCTAGCCAAACCTAAAATAGCTCCTCAACCCTCTGACCTCCCTCAAGGCCCCTCTCAACGCGCCCACACCCTGTCCTGACATCAACAAGCACTGGGGTCGAGGGTCAAGCGAAGGTTGGAGGGGGGGCACCATGTGAGCTGTCAGAAAGGAAAGGTAACTGGAGTAGTGAGGATTACCGCTAAGTAATCAGCGCGTTACCTCCTCACGCCTTTCTCCTCTACTCCTTAGGTAACCGAGAAATTACCGTGGCCTGAAGCCCACCATCCCATCCGCAGCAAAGCGCATGAACCCCCGAAGCAACGCAGGGAGCGCTTAGAAGAAGGCCCTGGGTTAGGAGAAAGAGCGCAGCATCGCAGGTGGGACAGCAAGAAGCACACGGGCCCAAACATTCATCAACACCCAGGGTAACCGAGAGGGGGGCAGAGAAGAGGCGCCCGCCCCAGAAACAGGCGGACGACAGGCACCGTGAGTGAGGGGCCAGACCCGGCAGCGCAAGAGCAGGCCGAACACAAGCACGAGACCCGACAAGGAAGAGCCCTGAAGACCGAGGCGAAGAGAACAGGCGCTCGGTCCGCCACACTGACGGCCCACCTCCCTCACCGGAAGGCGCCTGACGTGACAAAAGGCCAAAAACAGAGGCAGGAGCCAGCCGACCAAGACAGACGGACCAGGTATCCACCCCTGCTACAACCCTGGCCCTGGAAAAGGAAGCAGCGCGACCGCCTGGACCAGGCGAAAGGACAGCAGTGGATGCCAAAGCCAGACCCAGAGGGACACGAAACAAGTCTGGAATATCTGCAAATAACGGCCCCAAGATAAAGAGAGGAGCGGGGGCGAGCGCGGCAGCGTGGGCTTTCGAAAGCTGACCAGACGCTCGTGCGTCATGGCCTTTTCCCCGCACGGCCGGCATGTGTTTCCAATTATCGCGCCCGCGTCTGGGCACGATAATGGGAAACAGATGTCGGCCGCGCGGGTAACCGCCCGAAAAAGGCCATGACGCACGAGCGTCTGGTCAGCTTTGAAAACCCCCTACATAATGCTTCGCCAGAAGCAGCGCTTGCGCGCTACTCTAGGCTCAACCTAAAAAGGATTGGGCAGAGGGGGAGGTGGAGATCTTAGTGGTGGAAGTATGTAACAATTAGTAATATAATATTACATTAGTTAAGGTGCAGCACAGTAAATAAACTAAAGTTAAGACGCAGCTATTAATAGTCCGTGGCAGCCGGCCCCAGATGTGAAGGATTAATTGAATTCCAATTATGGCATCAGAGGATGAGGGGGCAAATGGTCAATTTTCCTTAAGTACATTAGGGCCAGTGACACTCCCTTGCTACAACACTGGTTAAAGTTACGACCTCACAGAGGAAAGAAAGAGGATGCTGAATAGAAGGCTAACCCTTTTGTAGCCTCGGTAGATAGACTTATCAGTAAATTTCCTGGAATTCCAGCAGTGTTTTAATTCCTTTACACCAACAGAATAACTTCGCTCCAGCTCATAATAGAAGGTGTAAAGTAAGCGTCAAAAGAAGGTGGTCAAGCTGAGATGCTTCAGCAAAGAGATCTGCTGAAGTCATACAGACAACAAAAACACAACGGCAACTTGAAAGAGAATGAATGCTTTGCAGTCGCAGCAGAGTACTGAAGATGCGGAGACACACTCAATGCACCTTTATCCTTGAACAACACAATCTGTACTGGGCAGAAAAAACGTGCTTGTGTGGGTGACTGTCAGTCTCTTGCATCCCACTACAAGTGTGTTCATGAATGAATAAACAGAAAGAAGATGCCAGACAACCTACAGGTTTTATCTGAATTATTCAACAGTGTACACGATCAGAAAAATAGTATGAACACATTTTTCCCAGCAAATTTGATCATACTTTTAACACATGCTTTGAAACTACCAAGCAGGTAGGTAGCGGCTACTAAAAACGGATCCACAATTTTGGCTCGATTTCCATTTACTACAAAGTGTAATTCTGCGGAAACTGCAATCAGACAACAGTGTAGGTTTATGAACGGCTAAAGCAACTGACGTATATGCCATTTGATGGAAATGCATGTTCATGAGAGGTTAGACTGGAGCAGAGTGTTTAGGTTTTGGTCATATCCAATGTGGTCTGCGGAGAGAGCTCAGATTGTGGGACTACTGAATATGAATAAGTACGCTACTGTGGTTTCCCAAAGGGAATTCTTTTTAGACATAGTGACTACTGAATATGAGCCATATTCTCACCCTCGGGGCGATCCACTGGAAAGCAAGATTGTAATACCGGCATTTATGACAGTGCACCCAGTGACCCATTTGTCTTTAGTAGATACAAATATATGGAAGTTTAAGATAGCCAGGAAAAAAAAAAAAAATCACTATTACTAGAGATTTCAACGTTTAAAATAAAAAATGAAGATGAGCTAGCCTGACAAGTCTGGAACACACATTCAAGTTGAAAATCCGTTCCTCTTGGCTGCAGTTTAGAAGAAACATTGGCAAAGCCAACAGGCTACTCCTTTGTGACCAATGGCTTTACCAAGGTTTTTAACCAGGCTGCACAGCACCTACGATGAGCAGCATGACTAGAGTTTAAAATATCAAAAAATAAATTAAAAAAAACTCCACAAAATCATTTGATGCGGTCACCAGAGTTATCTAGTTGGCACGCACACCACGCATGTGTGCTCCTACAAAAATTAGCAGGAGCTTTTATTATATTTTTAGTTACCGATAAGAGTTGGATCGGTAACTAAGAAAGCAACACAGAGAAAGGTTGGGAACAGCGTTGCAACACAAGGGAAGAAGTGGGGCGCTGAAGCAACACAGAATTGGACACAAGCAAAGGGGGCTGGAAAGGATGCAAAAGCAAATGTGGAGGACAAGAGCAAAAGCAACACCGAAATTAGGGGGAAAAGCAATGGGGAGAAGCACACGAGAAAAGAGGGCAGGAAGAAGCAGCTGGGCAGCAGAAAGAAACACTGAGTGCAGACGGTGCGACGTACACGAGTGTGACGGGTCAAAAACACATCGCTCTAATGGATGATCCACACAAAAAGAAAAAAAAAAAGTAGTGTTTGAAAAGCATGCAGTGGAAGCAGCAATGCCAGCCAGTCAAAGATTGTAAAGAAGCAATGCCCCATGGGAGGGACAAACAAGGTTGATAATCTGGGACGCAAATGAAAAAGAGGCAAATGAGTGACAAGGAAAGTCAGTCTAATGGTAAGCAGTGAGTGGTCTTGAAGCATTCCATAGTGTTTCTTGCACTGAACAGCACCTTTAGGGTGGCAGTGGGCGAAGCAGACACTGGAAGGTGCAATTTACTATTCTAACTCCAGTCCTAGAATGTTTGGGTAAAGAACCTCCCCCAAATATTGCAGGAGGCTTATTTACTATTCTAACTCCACTCCTGGAATAAGTCCTCAAGTATTTTAAGGAGGGGGTGACCAGAAGTAATTTTGAATTACAGAAAGTGCTGCCCTGAGGGCGCAGCTCAAGACAAAACAAGCATTTGCAATGCAACAGGTCTCGCATTTACGCGAGTTTTAGCTATTGGCATTGTAAATGATAATGCCTTTTATTTATGTTTTCATTTTTGAAACATAAAAACGCATTGTCATTTACAATGCCAATAGCTTAAACTTGCGTAAATGTGAGACCTATTGCATTGCAAATGCTTGTTTGCAATAGTTGTCCAGGTTCAAAGCACTGGCACTAATTTGTAGTGAGCGGGTTTGAAGTCACACGTTCCACATGTCTGGATATAAGTTTGCAGTGTGTCCTGAGTCTGTCAATGTGTTTACGTCATCAATGTATTCTGGTTCAGCCTTTGATAAGGCAGCAGAGGCTGGACCAAACTTTTTAAAGGCTGCTCTGTTGCGCAACGACTCAATGAATCAAGCGCGTGCCCTACGCCAAGTTCGCTGTAACAAGCTCACAGGGTCAGGCTTGCTAGATTTCACTTTTACTTCTAAATCTTGTCTAACAATATATCATAATTTGTGGGTTCAGATTTCCCTCAGCGTACTGCCTGGATGGATCAAAGGCCGCATTTATCAAGAGTTGCACTCCTAGATGCCAAGCCGAATTTCACGTCATTCAGCAGGTTTTTATAAGGGTCCCGAAACCTGACACGTTTGAAGCTCACAGCCGGTAGCGCTTCCTGACCCAAACACGCGGAGCTGTGTGTAAAAACTGTCTTCCAACATTTCGCCCTCGAGCAGCGTATCAAACCTTGAAAGTTTAGTCAAGTTTACCCACTGTGCACATTGACACAGCTGGTCTGAATTTCATCACTTTGCCGATCACATGTATGACTAACTAGATTTGTGGGCCTTGGCACATCTTTGTGGCTTCTGTTTGCAGGATGTTGGTGGGGAAAAACGTGTGTATAAATGTCCGATATGTTTTTTTTAGATGGCGCTCTGATATCCATCTGTGATGTTTGGGTCTAACAAAACTGCTAGATAAATAAATATATAAATGTGGACAGCTGAAGTGTGAACGGTTTACAACAAAATGTGACTGGTATAGATTCTAGTCCAATGTTACAGTGTTTGTTTTTATTTGTGTGCGCACAGAGGACTTTGAACTACAAAAGATGCATTCAAACCACACAACCAATAAAACAAGCACTGAAATACAAGCGCGGCCCTGCGGCCGCGAAAGTTGATTGTGAGAGGAGGAGGTGAGCCCGCGAGTGATGCGCGCGCTGGGGAGAGCAGGGCACCTCCAAGCAGGGAGAACACAGAAGGGAGTGGGGGCCAAGACATGTGCTGCTGACTAGAGAGGAAAGCCAGATGGCGCCTCTGCTCGTAAGCGCGCACGTAACCGCAAGCTCTAGGCCAAGCAAAAGCGTGTGGTAGCATTTTATGAAGCCCACTTACTAAAAGTCTCGCCAGAGCAGCGCATGCGCTGGCTCAGGCGAGACCTAAAAATAGGAATACCTCCTCAAGCCCATCTATGCTCTTGGTAAGCTAAAATGTTTCTCAGACAGTGCATGAACGGTCTAGTAGGCTCGACCTAAAAATGCTGAATCCTTTTTTTACTCAATTTAAATCTACACTGTGCATGATTTAACAAAGGTCTCCCACGGTCTAAAGCTACCTTACTGAACTGGGAAGACGTTGAATAGAGCTGGTTTAAGCGCTCATTAACATTATGCTATTTGCTTAATTTGTAGAGTGCCGTCCAGTTATACTTTCTATGCAATCTTATTTGTTTATTTACTTATTTAAAGATATGCAACAAAAAATACTTCCATTTGGCATGTTCCGAACATCTTTAGGACAAGTATCAAATGGAGGCATTTCGAAGTATGACTTCATATATTCTAGGAAAGCCTATTCCTGTGAGGAGTTACAGCCAACAAACACCCAGAGGTGCTTATTCCCTCAGAGGAGAGATCAATCCAAGCCTTGAAACACTGCTCCCTCCTTGGATTTTGTAACAGTGAGAGAAAGAAAGAGGAGACTATCCTCTGCTGTTTCCGGCTTCACGTAACTATGGTATTAAGCATTGTGAACCCCCATTCACAACCCTCAAAAGTTAGATGGTGCACAACTGTGCATTATTTTTTTAAACTAGTGATAGGCATGCATATATGCATAATAATTTGTACTGTTATGAAAAGAAACAAAACCGATGACCCCACTGCCTGCTCAGAGTCTCTGCACCGAGATTCCATCTCTGGTCACACCATCCTTGAATGCACAAGTTTTTGCCTCCTGTGCACTTGTCCCGGTTCCTTTCCCTGGCAACACCAGTGTTCAAGTAAGAGTGCAGCTATCCATATCACGATCTGCTGCTCCGGGACATTGTGAAGCAGGAAATGGTCATGAGGTAGGCTCTACCACGCCTCAGGTAGTTAGAGAAAATTGGAAAACTCCAGGTAGTTCCCCTTTTTCTGCAACTTTGGCATGCATTATTGCATATTTTTAGGTCTGGCGTTTGTCAAGATATTTTAATTTTACTACATTTTGAATATAATATACTTACTTGTAGGGGCTTTTAGCAAGCCTCCTCCATCCAATGTTATGTTGCTGTGTCATTCACATTTTTCATAAGCCCACTACAGCATACAGCATGGGTCAGCCCACTTCAACCATTCGCTAACTTTACTGTGAGTGACAGCATTTTGCTCTTTCATGAGGTGCAGATCCACACACAAAGTAGTCCCTTTCATTGCCAAGGACAACTACAGCAATGTGTTTTTTGAAGACCAAACACATAGTATTTTTGCTTTTAGTCAACATTTTGTTTTATATATTGAGGGCTCAGCAGCTCCTCAACCATAAAGATTTACAAAAACATGACAAAAAAGCACCAACAAAGCCAAAGGACTGACAACCAACAGCAGACCCGACTATCCTAAAGCTGGTTTTCTCTTTTCTTTTCAAAAGAGTTTCATTAGAATGTTGGTTTTGACTCAGTTTGTATTGTATTGTTGCGAGTGCATGATAAACCAAACCCCCTCACCCGAGGACTGAATGTGTTTTAACCAGTTGTGATGCTAGAATGAACTCGAGGAAAGCTGTGCTATGTTTGCATAGCACTTCATTACTGATGTACAGTACAGCAAACGCTCATACAAACGGGCATCAACAATGTATGCCAGCCGGAGGTTGTTGCTGTCTGCATTGTTTTAAAAAGCCATCAAACAGTTAAGCTGCCCCTTGCTGGTGGAAACACGAAGTTCCTGTCAAAGCATTTTACTGGCGCAAGAGTGTGATAAATATCTGAAATGACATCTTTCTACACTGTGCTTTTAAGCATTAGCACTTGGCTAACCTTAAGGGATGCTCAAAACGATTGTCACAGTGCTCACAGGTATGGGGTTGGAAGCTGTGAAAAGTGGCTTCCTTATATGCGGCATTATTCAAATGCGTGTACAAGTGTGAGCATGTTATTATATGAGCTAAGGGCATCCCAACTGGCTTGACTGGCAAAGGTATATCTGACAAGGGACGGAAGAACTGGCAGACGACTAGCTTTTGGGAGACACCTTGGGGCTGCTACTTGGTCATTTATTTACAGTAATCCTTGTGGCATCGTAGAACAAGTAACTTACCTCCGATAACTCATGATCTGGTAGAGACAATATCTAGCTGCAGATTTTTTACCTTCGAATTTCGCAGGCATCAGACTGGATCCAGAAACGTCCGCATGAGCAGTACCCCTGCGCACCATCGGGTGGCTCAGTTTGGCTCCGAGTGGCGTCATTGACGCCGAATATGACGTCGCTGTCACCTATATAGGTGCCACCCAGGAGTGCAGACATCAGTTTCTTTTCACAACTTTCTTCGCCAGGGGCGCAGAGCCATGAATTAGATTGACCAGTGTGTGTCCAAACTGGGGCCCTGAAGAGGGAATCGACCCTAGCTCTTAAATGTGTCCGCACAGCGGGTAGGCATGGGTGGGTCTGTAAGGAATCTGCAGCTAGACATCGTCTTTACCAGATAATGCGTTACCAAAGGTAAGTAACTTGTTCATCTGATCGAGATTTTTAGTTGCAGATTCCTTACCTACCTGGCAGTGGGCTGCGGACAAATTACTAGACTAAAGTCCTGCAGGACCGAACGGGCAAAATGCCCATCCCTGCGGACCGGACTGTCCAGAAAGTTGTGCTTGGCAAACGTGTGGCGAGATAGCCACGTTGCTGCCTGGCAGATATCCAGGGCTGGAGCACCACAAGCCAACGCTGTGGTTGCAGCTTTTCCCCTGGTGGAACGGGCCCATATACCCTAAGGAGGCAGCTTTTTAGCCAGGGCGTAGCATATCTTCCAACAAAGAGTTGGTCGTCCACCCGGAACTCGTGTGGTCAAGGTAGAACGACAATGCTCTTTTTGGGTCCGGAAGATTGAGTCGCACCTCTTCCTCAGAGGGATGTAGAGGAGCATAAAAGGTGGGCAGTGTGAATGACTGACCCAGATGGAATGGGGTCACCACTTTAAGTAGGAAAGAGGCTCGGGTGCAAAGCACCACCTTATCCGGAAATATCATAATATAGGGAGGCTTGGATGATAAAGCCTGCTGCTCCCTCACCCTCCGGGCAGATATTACCACTAGAAGTGCTGTCTTGATGGCAAGCAACCAGATGGGACAATTATGTTGCGGCTCAAAGGGAGCACACATGAGGTAAGTGAGAAGCAGGTTCATATCCCACTGAGGCATAAGGAAGGGCGTAGGGGGAAACATATGTACATGCCCTTTCAGAAACCGAACAATAGGGGACTTGAACAAAGAGGGTTGGTCAGGCAGCCACAGGAAAGACAGCAGAAAGATAACCATTGAGAGTGCTCAGAGCAGGGCCCTGCTGCGTAATGGTAGAAATGAAGAGAATATCATCAGAAAGAGGTAGAAAGAGGGTCAATTGACTTTTCTGTATAATATTTTTCCAATTTTTGCAAATGGCAGGCGTATACCGTTTTGGTGGAAGGATGCCTGGCCCCCAAAATAACTTTTCAGACTTCGGGTGTAAGGTCAAAAGCGGTCAACTGTCACTGCTCAATCTCCATCGCAAGGAGGCATAGAGTTGAGGTTCGAGTGAAGGACCCTCCCCTGCTGCTGCAACAGAAGATCCATCCAAAAGGTCAGCCTGATTGGAGGATTAATGCAATGCTCACTCGAAGCAGCTCAGGATTCCACACTCGCCGTACCCAGTTCGGAGCCCAAAGAATTACTTGGGACTTGTCGTCCCAGATCTTTTTGAGAACTCTGGGCAGGAGTGGTGTGGGCGAGAAGTCGTACAGGCGGCCTGAGCTCCACTCACGACGAAAAGCATTGCAGAGTGATAGCCACCTTTTGAACTCCAACGCGCAATACTACGGACATTGTGCGTTTTCTTCGGAGGCAAACAGATCTAACTAGGGTTCTCACCACTGCTGAAAGTGGCCTTGCACCACCTCTGGCTGCAGACACGACTCGTCATCTGCTAGGCATTGACGGCTGAGTTAGTCACCCCTTGCATTCACAGAACCTGCCAGGTGTTGAACCCCCAGGGTTACGTCCTCCTGTTGCAGCCATGTCCAGAGACACGGGGCCTCCCAACAAAGGGTCCATGACCCCTTCCCGCCCTGCTTGTTGCAGTACCACATGGCAGTTGTGCTGTCCATGAGTACCTGCACTAACTTCCCCTTGACAGAGAGAAGAAATGCTTTCAGTGCTAGTCAGATCGCCAACAAGTTGATGTGGAGCCCTGGTTCCACCGAAGACCAGAGTCCTCTGATCTCCACCTCTCCCAAATGGCCACAGCATTCCAGGTCTACCTCTGACCCAATCGCGGTTGGTCAGCCACCACTGCAGATCCTTTGCCATTCCCTCCAAGATCCGAACCACCTCAAAAAGATTCCCCTGATGCTGCTCCCCCTTCCGGTCCCACTGCAAAGCCTGCATACACCATGATTTACTAACAGGATGCAGGAGGCCATGAGGCCCAGCAGCCTCAGTCTCATCGAAATCCAGAATAGAGGCTGAAACATCAGTATCATAACCTGAATATATCCCGGGCTCACTGCTCAGGAGGATAAGCCTGAAACTGCACTGTGTCCAGAATAGCTGAGATGAGGAGTCAGGTGTGACTTTGGCACGTTTATAGTGAACCCCAGCAAATGCAGGAGGTCTGTTGTAGTCTGGAGGTGGGAGACTACAGTCTGAGGTGAGGATGCCTTCAACAGCCAGTCGTCGAGGTAGGGAAAGACAAACCCCATACCTGCGAAGATGAGCTACGAACACCTTGGTGAACGCCCGAGGGGTGCTGGTAGGGCCAAAGGGTAGCACAGTGAACTGAAAAATACTTGTGGCCTACCTTGAACCGCAGGTAACACCTGTGGGCAGGAAAGATGGGGATGTGAAAATATGCATCCTGCAAGTCCAACGCTACCAGCCAGTCTCCTTAGTCCAGGGCCGGTAAGACCTGAGCCAACGTGAGCGTCTTGAATTTCTCCTTTTTGAGGAAAAGTTTTGACGGTTCGATAGTTTAGAATGGGACCAAGACCTTCGATCTTTGATCTTTTTGGGTATCAGAAAGTAGCTTGAATAACAACCACTGCCTACTTCTGAAATTGGAACCCTTTCTTTAACCCCCCTCGGCCAGGAGAGCTGTAACTTCCTCTCGGAGCAAGAAAAGATGATCCTCCGTCAGCCGTTCTTGAGATTGAGGTAAAGGAGGAGGGAAAGATTGGAAAGGAAGGGAGTACCCGTTTCGAATGATCTACAAGACCCATATGTCTGATGTTATAGACTGCCAGTGGAGGAGATGATGTTGGATTCTCCCTCCAACTGGACACCCGTGGTCTTGCAAAACTAAACTAGGAGGACTTTGAGCCTGCAGCTGCTAGGTGGTTAGTTTTGGATGACTTCTGGCTATCATTCCCACGAGGTCAGAATACACAGCGTCCACATCCTCGCACAACTTGAGAAGTCTGTGCAGGACGGTGGCTGAGATATGGCTGATGCGACTGAAAGCCCCTTCCACAGACTGAGCGAGGTGTGACTGAGAGGCCCAAGGACCTGGCCATAGCCCGCAAGTCCTTGAAACACTCCAGCGCAGAGTCTACCTTCTCCCCGAAGAGACAAGTCCCATCGAAGGGCATGTCCATGAGGTTGGCCTGGACATCCGAGAATAGCCAGATGTTTTCAGCCAGGCATGCCACTGCAAGGCCACGGTCGATGAAACTGCTCTGCCCAGCGAATCAGTCGTATCCAGATCACACCTAATGGTGAACTTTTGTGCATCCCTCCCATCTCTCACTGCTTGGGAGAGCACAGCCCGGGCCTCCGCCAGGACCTGTCGAGAAAAGGACAAGGGAACCCAACTCACTAAGGAACCTGGGTGGGTAAATTATTGGCAGAAACAGTGGTTCCTGTGGAATAATAGAATCATATATAGATAATAAGATGCACAAACGCAATGGAAGGGTTAAAATGATGTCAGAGGGCGAAGAAACCACATACACCTATGGTTTTGGTTTGATACAATCATATTTTATATTTCACATCAAAATTCTATATACACAATGAAAAAGAAAAATGTGCGTAGTGTCCCCAGTGAGAAACAGGAACCTAAAATATTGGTGACATAATTGTGACAGTATTTTACAAGGTTTCCAAGGTATTCAAAAAAGTCGACCATTTAGCAACTCAATACACAATATACAGCAGCTATATACAATAATACGCGCTGTTAATGGTTCGCTTTCTTTTGTTGCCGACGACGTTTCCATCCTATACGTGATCTAGGGTCTCATCAGGACCTATGGATTTAGGGACATCTAGGAAAAGAAAAAAATAATGAAATAAGCATCTGGCCCATGTACCGGCACAAATGCGACCAATTGGATAAAAGGTCATAAAATTCAAGAGTACCTGACGGGTAGAATGCGCAGCCGCTTGAGGTGTACGTGCCAACAGTGGGTGATGGAGAAAAAGGAAAACAAGACACTCACAAGGACACCCAGCCGGGTACTGATTATGTGAGAAGAAAAACAGAGAAGAATATTAAGTATAGGGACGGCAGGCAAGATGGTAGAGGTGCTGTAAGGGCTATCTGTACTAATGATAATACATACTAAGGAAACCTTACCCCAAGTGAGAGTGAAGGCTGGCACTCTGTGGGTAGCTGAGCACTGTTACTGTGTTGATGATACACAGAGACTTGTATGAAGACGGTGAAGAGGAACTCTGTTAAGAATGGGAAACAATTAGGGCCTGCACACTTTAGGTGTGGTTCTATAAAATGTGTCCCTCTGGGGACTGTTTTTACCTGGAGTTGGTGTTAATCACAAGCGGTGCTGTCGCGCTGACCTGTGAATCACAAATGTTCAATATGGTGGTCTGTACCTGAGAATAGCAGGGGGGACAGAGTTACACTTGGTTTTACTGCATAACCGCATTGCGCAGTGGAGCAATGGCGGGCAAGGCCAAAGGTTCTTACCTACATATGGTGTGAAGCCCATCTATAGAAGCGAGTATTTTTCAATGAAGACGAATCCTGTAATTAACAGGAATCAGCCGATTAGTGAGGAAACAGGGAGAGTGAAGTTACTAGAGTCCCTACATATGAGCCGCATCATCAGGTTCTTTCCTTCAATAATTGCAGTCCTCAAAGCGCGTGACGATCCACTACGCGGGCAGCACGCAAGCGGCAGTCTGTCTGCTGTTGGCCAAATGACAGTGAGCCTGTGCTGACTGCCTTTAAATACACAATCTCCCGCCGAAAACTGGAATGACCGGCAGGCATCACAGTAGATTGCTGCAACACCGTGTCATCCGTTTTTCGGTAGAAAAAGTAAAAAGTGAAGAAAGACCGGGGAGTGAATGGTCAAAAAGTAAAGAGAAGATAATTGCAGGGTAAAGGATAGGATTACACTGTGGCAAAAAACGGCTGCGACACAGAAGGGGGCATTTTAAATGAAGGATGCTTGTCCCTTTGAGAGTTTGTAAAAAACGGATGGCAAACAATAAATTGCCAGATATGGGGAAAGCAAAGAAACTCACTAGACATTCAGCCGATAATTGTACCTTGAACGAAATTGAGGAGCTAATAGAAGACGTAGAGAGCCCCTTACCTGTAAAATCGAAGGAGAACAAGGGGAAAAAGATAGAGAGCAGCAACAGGGGTGATATTAAATCCTCCTTTAATAAACAAGTTGCACTTGAAACTACTATGTCCACCAGTATTGGGGCTCATCATGACACAGACCCACCCACAGCGGCCATAGTGCTATAGCCTAAAGAACATAATCAGTTACGTGTTCATTCAAAGTTGGAGTTGAAAACCACCCTAACGGCTACTGTGGATGTTGAATGTTCCAACAGATTTGAGATTTTGGGTTCCCCTGCAAAATCTTTACTTGAAAACCATGTTACTCCTCAACAAAACATCCTCCTGCATGTAATAATGGTAACAAATACATAATTAGCTACATTAAAAAATGGTATTCAGGAGTTAAGGGGTAGTATTGGGCGGCTATATAAAGTCCTAAATGATAAAATGTATAACTTTAAACTCCTGATTTTAGGTTTGACCACCCTCGTCTGGGTCAACACAGCAGAAACTCTCCTCGAGCTAGACTGGCTAGTCACCTGGCAAATGTGAACACCAATATAAATTCGATAGCTAGGAACCATGCACTTGTTGCCTAAAGCAATCATTCATTGAAAGAACAGTCCCCTGAGAGTGCTGGCTCAAGGAATAGGGGGTTCAGCCCCTCATACACAGTCAGAAAAAGCCAAATCAGATAAACCATCGGCATGTGCCTGCTCCTAATTTTATTCCTGGCCCCAATTTAACATCTAGACCATCTGAGGCTCCCAAGAGGCCATATAACATATATGATTAATGTCCCTAAATTATCTTTGGTATAAATCTCAGGATTAGCTTATTAATAAATCCAAACATTGGCTCAAGGAAGTAAGTATGCAGGTCCATAATTAGGGAGGACATTCTAGGTGCTTTTAGACATCAAGACACACCCTGCTTACGGTCATATTGGGTTACGCCTTGTTAATTACAATACCAATGGGTATAGGGCGCCCACAGGGTCCCAAATAAGACTGAAGCGTAATATTCCCTGGGATAGCACCTGGTATGACCAATAGAGGCACGGTGAACCCGCTGTTGCTTCCAGACACACAGGGACATGCAAGATTCTCTAGCAAATCTCTCACAAGTAGATTGATTACTTAATATATCCCAGAGGGGTTGTCATAACATCTATAGGTCAAACATACTCACTATGTCCATTCCCATCTGCAGTGGCATCCGGAGGGCTCTCCTATGATATAGAGGGCAGGGAACATCTTTCACGGGTGGCCCAGGGATCCCATAAGTTGGTATAACTGAGTAGTTCCTCAATTACTTCTAAAAAGAGGCAAAGCTTTGGCCCAACTCTCAGCATAAAATTACTTTCCTGGAATATTGCAGGGCTGAGATCAAAATTAAGTGATCCTGAATTGGGCTCTTTTATAGATTTACATCATATTGTGCTGCTAGAGGAGACATGGGCGGGCGGCCGGCCGACCCTCCCATTCAGGTCAGGATTTATTTCCTTTTTTACACAGGCCATTCCCTCAGCAGCCGGCAGGGCCTCTGGTGGGCTGCTAATTTGGATAGAGATGGACCTGTTCAGCAACATTTAAAAAATCCCAATCAACAGTAAGGACCAATTGGGAATAGATATTACCACACCTTTGGCCAAGGTCGGGCACATCGCCATATTTTATGGCTATATACCCTCACTATTGAACTATTCCCAGTCATCGGTTGACCAACGGTGTCATGTAAGTGATCAGCTACCCCCGGTTGGGCCAAGATAATAGCAGGGGACCGCAATACTATTGTGCATCTAGGGCTTGAAGATCCAGTATTGGTGGGAGATGCTCACGAACTCTGGCCAGGGCCTCATGATGTGGGGGCCACCAACCAGAGGGAAAGGAGGGTTGCCAAACAGATTGTTGACTTTAGTCACCCATGGCCTGAGGCCACTTAATGGCAACACTTTAGGTGATTTATCCCCCACAATCAAACTTTAAAAGAGACACATGTAGAAGAACACATAGATTACATCTTCTTGGTTATTAAACTCTGCCCTTACATGATAGACATGGAGGTTATAGACAGGATGGACAGCGATCGCAATGCGCTTTATGGGCAATTCCTCGCTAGACCACTACTGAATGCAAGCCTACAATGCGCTCTGCCCCCTCCCACAGTTGTAACATCAAATAAAAGAAATGTCAAATGGGCGATAATTGAAGGTAATATCTTAACTCCATCCCAAATTTACCAACAATTTGTTCAGATACTGGCCCCTTATGAGGGGGATTATAAGGTTAATAATATTTTTTGTAAGCCTGCACTGTGAACTAATGGACCAGTTGAGAACCCATTTCATACAGCAGGATATGGGGGGAGAACCAAGTGAGGCCATCTAGGATGGTATACAACGAGTGCAGATCTGCCAAATCAGCACTATTGGAAGCTTGTAAAAAAAAAAATTTTTAAAAAAAGGAGGTCGTAGAAACGTTGTCATGGCAAGACAGTTGTATAAAACAATACTGGTCAGAAGTAAAACTAGTTGGGTGGTTAACCAAAGAGATGATCTTACAGAGTCCCTTGCAAGGCAAAATATGAAGGTATTCTGGAAACTAGTTGCTGATGGGAATATAATTATAGATAACCACTTAGAAGCACTGGTACACCTGGATGTATGGGTAAATCACTTTTCTAATCTATATAGCAAGGCGTCTAGTGATACCCGGTTACTCAGGGGTGAGGCACCAGCAACTCACGCTTTACCTATGAAAGAGGAAGGGGACAGCACCCCCATGGAATTTGATCTAAGAGAAACTTAGCAGGCTGCTCTTCAAACGCACAGGGAAAAAGCCCTCGGCCAGATGGCATTCCGGGAGACCCGTTTTTATCGCAGCCAGAAATCTGGGTGCCTTATCTAAATGCACTGGGTTCTGCCATCGTGGGAGGGGTGGATATTCCCCCCCTTCCTGGCACGGCGCCGACATCATCCCCATTTACAAGAAAGGTAGGCGTGATGTTCTCTCTAGTTATAGGCCGATTAGCCTGCTTGACAATAGCCAAAAGTGCTATTCAGACTTCACCTGAGGGTGAATGACAATCATGTCCTTTCGGATTCCCAGGCTAGTTGAAGGAGTAAGATTAGTACAGTGGACCAGGTCTTCCGCTTCAAGAAGATTTGTTGGAAATACATCATCTTGAAGCAGGACTATCTTTACGCGGCCTTCATGGACTTGAGGGCCAGCCGGCGTGGGCAAAATAAAGACTCCCAGTCATCACCCTCAGTAGCTTAAAAAGAATCTTTCTCCAATTCAAGGAGGGCAATACTAACTGCCTTCCACATCCCAACCATCCCATTAAAACCTGAAGGTCAAACTTACTTTAAAGACTGCATCTTGCTCACCTATTTTACTGTCCGACTTAAAAAACGTATCCCCACCTCATTTCCAGTGTCACAGATTACACATTCTTTATGTACCATTTTAACACAGCCTCCATACACCATTTCAGTTAGAGATACTCCCCGACATTAAGAAGATGGAAAATGATCAAACTTTGAGGATCCGAAATAGACACTCAAATGGACAGGGGAAAAAATGTGAAAGAAAAGTTATTCAAGATTATCTCAAAGCAGTCACCTTCTGAAAAGGAATGGAAGCTCATGCTCTTTACAGGTAGCATGGTTAACGTACAAGTCAGTCTCTAAGAGTGCTCTTACCAAGGATATATTTAATGCAGCCACGTAGGCCGAAACTACCATCCAAGTCAACTCTAGACTTCAAACATCAAGAATGATATGACAGAGGCACAAATTAGCCAGCAGCCACTTACCAATAATTTTACTAGTGTTCAAGGGCAATCGAGGCTTCTCTTCCTAGTAAAATTATCAATAAAAAAATAAATAAATAAAAAAAAAAAGGAACAGTGAACAGCGGAGGAAGTGTACTGGAGGTCTCTCAAGGGGCGAGATACATTGCCTGTTCGTCAATTTACATTGGCTCCAGCCACAGCTATACATTGGTAAAAGCTAGTCTAAACATAAGTACACGAATAATGATTGACCAGTGCATGGTGTTAAAATTACTTCCTAATGAATTATATCAAATACAATTTGAGAGCAACTATTGCCAACTACAGCTTTATCACAAGGGTATGTCCGTGAACGAGCAATAATTTGATTAATAAAGAAACATTTCTTCAATGGTCTAATTAACATTCAGCCAGGCTTGTACAACAGTAAATATCCAAACACTAGCATTAGCTAGATGACGCATTCGTTTTTCAGTACTGTAGCTTGGCTACATTTTTAAAGACATGCTGAGGGACTAAAACACCAACTATTATTTGCCACACAGATGAGACTGACTGGATCAGAACCCTTCTTGTGCTACCAACCATGATTAACCTTGCTATTCCAATAGTCTTCAGGGGAAAATCTACCTTGTACGTTCATGACTAATCCCATCTTCTGCAGGCATACATATCAATCAATAAGCATACAAGGATTGACACTAAACACTAATTAACCAACCTAGGTGTTTTTTTCACCACAAAATTGAACCACTGATTTATCAGCTCATTAAGTGAAGCAGCTCATAAAAAGTGTCAAAGCCTAACCAGATACTAAGCAAAAGGAGATTATAGAATATTTATTGCTGGTGATGCCAGACTGGGTTAAGCAAACTGGACTTTCTCCCTTTGTCTATATATCCCTTTCAGATTCTATTGATACCTTCAACAATCAGGAAACTTCCTTAACCTATGAAACAAGCATTGGCAAGATCACCAGATTTCCCCGGGGCAACTACTGGCTTTGCCAAAGCTTTTAATTTTATCCAGAGATCCACCATGTGTGCTCATGCAGAAACAAAGGCCTTCTTAAAATTGTCTCTTCTGCTTTCAGAAAATGACTCCAAGATGACCGCCATGCGAATGCACGCATGGCAGCCATTGTGAAATGGTTTTAAATCCATTTAAAGTTGGTCATTTGTAAATTTAGGGGCAGTAGGACAAAGAGAAGCATGGGGCAGCAAATTGGTGCAGGGGGCTAATGGCTAAGAAAGCATATGGATGCAAAGGAGGGCATGTGCGGAGAGAGGAGGGAAAATAGACCTGTATGCACTGAAATGCAAAGTTCTAACAGCATTGCAAGGATACAACTCCTTTAATAAAAACAAGGAGACCCCGAAATGCTGTTAGGCAGGGATAAACAAAACACGGAGGAAAAGTCATCATACCAGAAGCAAAGGTGCAGACACAAAGCCAACTCTATTTCTATACTGGACTGGGTACAATTGATGTTTTTGCCAACAGACCGGTGAAGCTGCATGGAGGAGGGATCCAAAAAGGCTGCAGGCTGCTAGAGTGTACATCCCTTGACAACTGATCCTCACAGGACTTACTAATGGAGTAAGAATTTCACAGTAAATTACAAATAAAAACAGTCTGTGCACCATGATGCATGGCAGCAGGGTGGGAAACAATTCCTCCAGACCAGGGTCTTTTCCCCAGACTTGCTGCTTTCTGCCAAGACAAATACAGTTGAGAAAATTATGCGACCATCTTTAAATCACCACTGTTGGGCCAAATATATGTCCGTATTGTTCACTTGTTAATTTGAGACATACGCCCTTCCAGATGACTGCCTCAAGCCTCGGCCCCCAAAAAAAGTGTCAGTTTTAATATAGTTTGGTGCGATGGTGGTTGTGGGTAGATTCCACTAATCAGGATCTCAAACAGCTGGTCAGGGAGATTATACTCCGCTCCTAACTAGCTCTTTTGGAACGCTTCGCTTCCTTGTGCAAGGCTCAAAGGTTAGAAATAAATTCTGCCAAATCTAAATTTACGGCTTTGAACCCTCGGTAATCCTTTAGAGGCAGAAGGGTGGTGGAAGGAATGCAAATGGAGCAAGTGAGCCACATTGATCATTTGGGAGTTAGGCTGACAGATAATGTCTTGGGCCCCTCAAATAGCAAAAAGTAGAGCTGCTTTACACCAAAGGGTATCTGCGGTGTCAAGGAAGTATAGGACCACCAACAGCGGTGCAGTTACCCCAGCCCTGGAAGTCTATAGGACCACCCCAGTGGCTGGGGCCACCTATGGGGCAGAGATCTGGGGCTATGCCGAACTCTCCTCCTTAATACAAGCAGAGAACAAATTCATTCGCTCACTTCTATGTTTGGCATTGTGCACCCCACTCTTGCCCTTACGCTTTGACTTGGTTATGATAAGGTGCATTTGATGGTCCTATTGAAAATCCTCATACTGGGTATAGACCTGGACTACACCGGAGTTGGCTTACTATAGGGAAGCCTCATACGAATTAATCACCCTAGGCAGAAATCTGCTTACCCCGTGGCTCAAAAAAGATTAAACAGCTATGTGTAGCTATGAAAATGGAGGCTGTTCAGCATTCTCCAACTGAAATGTCAAAATGCACTCCCAACATGCTAAAGAGCTTTTCTGGGAAACATTGTTGGTTAATTCCTGGAATAAAGCAGAAGAGGGGAGTACCTCGGAAAAATTCCTCCAAATGAAATGCGCACCCATGCTTAAGCCCTATTTGGATAGGATTAGCCCTTGGCAGGTAAGAGTCTATATATTAAATTCAAGATAAGCAGCCTGCCATTAAGATCAATGACGAGCAGATGGCACATGAATGCACCCAAAACTTCCAACTGCCCTTTCTGTTTGATGAACGTTTAATCTCTAGAGCATAATTTTTTCTTTGCCTAGGCTACGTTCATCCGCGAAGAAAGTGGATCAAACCAGTATGCAGAAATATGGGCACTGTCCATTATTGGGAGGCCTACAGGACCCTAAAAAGAGACAGAATACATTGTATTTGGAATCTCTAGGTTACTGCTATGGGCCTGGAGACTTCGAGCAAACAGGACTGCCATAGAGGGTCAGATTCCAGGGAGTGACTGATTGGTTCTTCCAACCTTATTATTGATCCTATGTCAACTTGTGCATTTTTGAGCCACTGCTGCTACTACTTTCACTTTAACGAGGCCCACATCTATTTATACTATTATATTTATTGGTTATAGACTTCTAGATTTTAATTGTTGTGTGTATAATTTCTTAATGTAAATGTTTTTTATGACCTGATTATAGCAAATTTTTATTTGTATCTACTGCGATTGAATAACCAAAGAATAAAGCTAATACAGCACACCAATCATAAGTTCCAATTGATCCAATAAATCAAACTGTATTGCGAGTAGCTAGTAGTCAATACTGTAATTCTTTAGTCCATACAGTCCTTTGATTTCTTGTGCCCCATGTACAGCACATAAAAGATTTTCCAAAACAACTCTTTTCATAAAAAACGTTTCTTTTATTGAATTTTTCTTTTTTTCTCCTTAATGCCAATTCCCAGCAAACAAAGCAGCCAACACGTGTTTCGTCTGTACAAATGGGTACCGAGACTTTCTCAAGGCAATGTCAAGAACTAAAACCTTCTGGCGTACCAGTGCTGCTGTCTTACAGTCTCCGCGGTTAGATTCGCCTAAAATGAAATCCCCAATGAGTAGTAAATTGAGGAAATTCAAGTAAACAGGTCGGACAGTGATACGTCCTAAACCCGTCCTGATTACGAAGAGTAACTCCGACCCCAACGCGTTCGTTCTGACTGAATAAATGAAATTTGGCCAGTACACGGCGTCGTCAATCCTTGGTGTTCGAGGTAGTGGCAATTATTATTGGACCGTGCTTGGGTGGTCCATTTACGACGACGCACCCTCTGGTTTGGAGCAGCGGCGGCTGTAACCTGAGTTTGGAGGAGATATATATATATATATATATATATATATACACACATACATACATACATATATACCATACATACATATACACTTTTTTTTTTTTCATCATTGGATTCTGTCAGCATGAAAGGGAATAGAATGAGGTAGCGTGTTGGATGCCTTAGCAAGAAGTCTTATTATTGGATGCTTAAAAAAAGAAAATTAATACAGACATGGATATGCTTTCGAATCTGAGGAGTAAAGCACACCTACTGTATCTCATTTGGAAGCAGCGTGTTCCTTCCAGAATGTGCTGTGAACTTGTGACCTACTGGTTCAACTGGGTTGCTAGGTACACTGAGCTAAGAGTGTATTGGGGGGGGGGGGGGTGTTAGAGACAGAACATTTTATTTTTATAAAGTTGAGTGATGACACATTTTAAGTAATGGCAAGATTTAATTTCCAACTCAGGACAATGTAATAAAGTGTTGTGTAGTATTTAAATTTCAGACAAATGAACCTAGATATAGGTTTGAACTCCCGTTTGTTTTAGCGATTGCTCTACGATGATCGGGAAAACATCACAAAAACGTGCCGGAAGGAACCTCATTTTGAAAGAGAGGGAAAGGGTTAACAGATGCTAACCATTCACAAGTGGAGATGCCGTAGTCTAAAATGAAAGACATTATTTCATTTGCTGCATTTCTAATGATGATAGAGCGGAAAGTTGAAGAGGTTGCCATTTTAGAGTTGCTTTCTAGAAGAGTGGTGTACCATTCTTGTACTTAGTTTGTACAAATCCTAACAGCGTCAAAAGTATCCAGAGAGCTAAAACAATATAATCTATGAACTCAATTTACTAGTATGTACCTACTTTTTTAATCCTTTAAAAAAAACTACATTAGAAATATAGAGGTATATGGGAGTTTCATTAAAAAAGTATCACAGTGCTGTGAAAAAATATATGAGATGGACTGTATCTATTAGAAGGTATGTGTTTAAGAGGTTAGAGGTGAATGTTTTGGGAAGTAAGAGAAGAATGAATTAGTGCCTCTTTATTACATTGTGTATTTTTATTGAAAAATAACAGTATAGTTCTGTGGAAAGTTGCAATGAGAAACTAAGAAGGTTTTAAATGTCTAAACATGTGCAGAATAGATACATCTGTTATTTGCATTCAGGGAGTTGTGGTAGTTTTAGTAACATTATTAAACAGGAATAGTGTAATGAGAAATAAAAGATGAGAACATGTTGTCCGCCTGTTTATGAATTAGAAAGAAGTTATACTTGTTAGATATGTATTGGAAAGTGATTGTCAATGTGGTTTTTAACTTATATGACCGCTTTGCATATGCTTAGATGGTGAGATATGGTTTTTGTGATTGCACATAGCTATATATACGGTGGGACTTTTGAGTTTGCTTAAAGATGCAGAGAGGTATAGATTTTGGGAAAGATGGCTTGAAGGTGTACATCTATTAAGAAATCGCATATATGTTTACATGGCGATCTATGTTCAGTAAGGCTGATGAAAATTTCATGTATATGGTGAGGGTAGTGTTTTTTCTTTAAACATGGTTTGTTTAAAATTGAGAAGGATTAATAGTGCAGAATGCCTCAAGAGTTCTTGTGCTAGCTTCATTTTGAGTATAACTTTTATTTGAGATATGCTGAATATGTTTTAGAAGCAGAAGAAGTATTTGAGAAATGATGTAGGTATGCCATTCGCACAAGGCTTTGTGCTTTGAAAAATTTCAAAATGTTGTTTTCCATTTTAGAAACTTACTGATGCATGTGTACGCTCAGTAACAAAGCAATGCATGTTTCTAGAGAGCCACGTATGCAATTATATATCCAGTGTGATACCTAGACTTCCCTCCCACATAGCACTGAAGAAAAGCATACACACAGTAAAATAGGTAGTTTGATACTGACAGAAGGAGATAACTAATGAGTCAGAGATATAGTGACAACTGTTAAGTATCTAAGAGCAATGAAGGTACTTTCTCAGTCAGGCAGTATTCAGGCACTCATGCAATCACCCAGCCACTAGTCAGGCAGTCATCAAATTAGTAATTCACTATCCATGGAGTTATTCAATTACCCAGAAACTATACATGTACTCTTGCAATCAGGCAGAAATTATGTAGTCATTAAACTATGCAGGCACTACGTATATATTTACGTAATCAACTAGGGAATAACAATTTACTTCTGCAATAACTATCATTATGCAATTATAACATTTGAACAGAACCTATGCAGCCATCTAAACACCCACTTACAACCCATGCAGTCATTGAAATACTGAGGCACACACATGCACTGATGAAACACTCAGGCACTACTCATGCACTCATCTAATTATGTAGAGGGTACCATTGTAGTAAACCTATCACTCAACCAGTACCTATGCAGTCATTTAATTACTGAGGCAATAGTCTTGCACTAATAAAATCACCCCAGCAGTACACTTACTTTCATCCAATCTCTCAAGCTTTAACAATGGACTCATGCAGTCACTCAAACAATAGTCATGCACTCATCTAATTAGCTAGACGCTACTGATGCACTTATTCAATTATCCAGGCACTACCCATGTAGTTATCTAAACATCCAGGCACTAACTGTTCACTCAACCAAAAACAAATGGGCAGCATCCAATCGCTGAAACACTATTCATGCACTCATCCAATAGGCTAGGTCCTACGCATGGACTTAAACAATCATGTATGCACTATCCATGCACTCTATAAATCACCTATATACTATGTATGCACTGTTGCAATCATCAGTAGAGTCGCACTCATTTAATCACCCCACCAGTATCTATGCATGTATTGAATTATTGAAGCATTATTCAGGCACTTGTCAAACCATTAAGGCTTTACTCAGGCACTCAAACACCCAGATACTAATGGTATACTCATGCAATCACACAGGCAGTAAGTATGCAGATATGGAATGACCCATGGAGTTATGACATAGTTCAGGAATCATCTAGGAACTACTTGTATTCTCAGGGAATTACCTAGGCACTACCTATGCACTTATTCAATCAACCAGGGAGTATTGATGTATTCAACCACAAACCCATGTATTTACAAGTTTTACTGAGGAATACGTAGTCTTTTAGAACCATGTGGGGAATTATATATGGAACCTGTCACACACTCTTTGCAAGTACTCGGAAGAATTAGTAAGCTATATGGTTGGATATAGATTAATGTGCAGATTTTTATATGCAGTGTTTTCCAAAATTTAAATCCGATACATTTAAGTAGAAAAGTACTGAGATAATAAATACACCCGTGACAGTGGTAGAGAGGCATGAAAATAACTCTTATAGTGTGTTTTTGGATTTACAGTGTTGACACTGTATGTACTTCTACACTTGGGTAATGCGGCAAAGAGCCGCTAACCATTTGACTGTGCCGTGCTGCATTACTTTCAATCAAATAACAAAAAAATGCCAATGCTGATGCTCAACTCCTACCCTATTCCCAGTGCATCGAAGTGAAACAATGCCACAAATAACCTCTTTTTCCGTTAGATTTAATCAGGAATTTTGTAAAGATTCACATGTATAAATTACCAACATCAAAATCCAAACATTTTAAATTTTTTAGAAAAACATTCAAGCTCCCTTTACCCCCCACACAATTTGATCCGACAACCATTCGCCCATGCAAACTTCTCTTATGCACACTCTCAACACATCACTTTCTCTATCTAAATCAACATACCAATCATCCCATCAATGCACTACCCTCAGACCAGCACACACATACCCAACTTGAAAACAATTACAAAAAAAGTACAATATCCAACATGGCCAACCATGAGACTGTTTATCCAAATCAAACACTTTGAAATGTATTCTTTTGATTGGCCACAGCTCTAGGGTCGACGCGTTTCAAACCCCTTTATATACGGGGTTCTCATCAGGACCAGACCAGCTGGAAAACACAAAAGAAATAGCTATGTCTTAGTTACTGACCATATAAACCCCTGTCTCAATCTGCCTCCTCTAGGAGTGTGCTCTTACTTATTAAATGCAGTGAGATCAGCCAATCTCTACTAAGTTCCCAAATTCACAAATCTATCAATCCTGCAAAAGGCAATCATACTGTCTCAGTCATTGGTCCACATTTTTTGGTTGTTAAAAGTGACATGTCCGTTTAAAACTCTTACTTTTGACAGGAAGGTGGTAGAACGGGCATCTGGCGTTTTCATGCGGGACTTCTACATGTCTCTAAAACGACCAAATGTTGCTCATTAGTGGCCCGAACATAATGGCACTTCAAACCGAATAAATTGCGAAAGCACACAGAGGCGTGTACCTGTGTGGATGTACCCGTAGTCCGCAGGTTGCAGTTTTGGTGAATGGGGCTCGCTTCACGTGTTGCTAAGGAAATGAATAAAACACGGAAAAGCTGATGTTGAAAATTTAGGCTGTTTGTATTTGGCGCGAACAAATGTGAGTTTAACTAGGGCTCGCTTTTGCTTTCTTTTTAAAAAAAGGAATAGGAACGACTATCCTCTCATACTTTTAACCAACTGAATAAAGGCGGAACCTCGGTTCAATGACACCACGAGTCTTACCTTCAGTTACAGGCTTAGCTGGCATGCGGTCAATTCTTCCCGTGTTGTTGGGGAGCTCTGCGGTGCCAGCTAGCGGAAACGGAAAGGATTTTAAAAGTGGGTGATGACGTGACAGCCCAGAGGCCTATGGGAGTTGTAGTCAAGGCTTGGCCCAAACTTAACATCTGTGTTTTTTTTGGGAGGGACCTGAGCATGGGTCATTTCAAATCCTCAGTGATATCTTTGGCATACATCGTGCACGTACATAATTACTGCATCTCGACGTTAGCGCAGCGCTGGACTTACAAACTTGGTTTCGCATGCGTCCGCCTGTCTGTGACCCATTTGAAGAAAATTGGCCAGAGTTTTAGGGTGGACCACCTCATGTTATTGTCATGGCTTGCAGGATGCCTACATAGCGTTATGGGCCCCAAAATGTATAAAATGCAGGTTGTCATGATAAATTGAAGATGAGGAACTTCATCACAACATGGGCCTCATAATTTGTATATTTCCGAGAGTTCGTTCAAGCCATCAACTGCTGTTGAATTTTACAATCAGCATTGCTTCTCGTTGTATTAATTTAACGTCCAGATCTCCACCTCTCCAATCTTGCTCGACCTTTGATTTCACGGTCCATCTCAATTCTTTCTCAGTATGTGCATTTGACCTCCAGTGATTCACTAGAGGTGCAGTTAACACATTTTTCCGGATTCTAGATTTATTTTGGGAGATCCTATATCAGACTTCCTGATTTGTCTTGCCTATGTATAGTTTCATGCAAGGGCAAAGAGCACCGTACACTACGTTTTTGGACTTGCAATTGGAGAAAGTCTCATGTTTCCAATGGATTGCATTGTGTGAGAAAAGGTCTCCCTCAAGTGTAGATTCACAAGAAATGCATGTCCCACATTTATGGTGGCCTTTTACTGGCGGAAGGCCAATGAAATCACGAAGAGTACTCGCCTTTGGTTTAGGTAATGCTGCTCTCACTATTTGGTTGGCAATACTTCTATCTTTTTTGAAAGCAAAGAGTGGAACGGAGGTCAACGACTTATCAAGATTTTTTACCAGGTGCCAATTTTGGTGAATTACCTTTTTCAGCCAATTAGAGGTGGGGCAAAAAGTTGAAACACACACTATCCTCTCTGTGGGTGTTTTTTCTCTTCTTTCGAGCAGGGTCTCACGTGGAGTCCACCACGCTCTTTTCATTGCTTTTTTAAAAAGTTTTTTGGGGTAGCCTCGGTCTAGAAGCCTTTCCATCAGGTTCTTGGCGTGTAGAATGTACTCATCTTTAAAGGAGCAATTCCGCCTTATCCGTAAAAATTGCCCATATGGCAAGTTTTCTTTTAGGCTTCTTGGGTGGTTACTGGGGAAGTGAAGTGCTTTGTTTCTATCAGTTTTTTTCTTGAATAGGGTCGTGACCAGGCCTCCATCTGCTGCATACACCTCAACATCCAAAATTGGCATTTTGTGGTTGGAACGGTTCATGCTGAATTTTATATCGGCTGTCCTGCTGTTTAACCAGCCATGGAAGGAGCGCAGTTCTTCATCTCCCGTCCATACCATGAAAATGTCAATAAATCGAACCCAACTTCCAATGAACTGTAGAAAAGGATTATTGTTGTAAATGAATTTGTCCTCATATCTCGACATGAAGAGTACCGCTAGCTCTGGGGCGAATGGACACCCCATAGCTACTCCTTTTATTTGAAAATAGAATTCACCATTGAAATTGAAATAATTCTTTTTCAAGGCAAAGCTTGCCAATCCCATTATAAATTCAGTTGGTATTTTGACTGGTTTGGTTCTACTGTCTAAGAAGGAGGTCAACACTGCTACCCCTTCGTCCTGTGGTATTTGGGTATACAGGGATACCACATCCAATGTGACTAAGAAATTTTTATTTTCCTCGAATTTCATAGTCTAGTTTGTTAATAAAATCTGTGGTGTCTTGGAGAAATGATTGTACTTCCTCCAGGAAAGGTTTTAAAAAATAATCCACAAATTTCGAAATGGGTTCCATTAACGACTCGCAACCCGAAACTATTGGTCTGCCTGGCGGACAGGTTTCATTCTTATGCACCTTTGGTAGGGCATAGAAAATTGGTGTTCTTGGGTGTTTATTTTGTAGGTAGTCATTTTCTTTTTTTCCAAGGAAACCTTGTTCATAGCCTGCTTTTAAGAGGTTGAAAAGTTCCCCCTGTAGTTCCCAGGTTGGATCTTTAGTTATTTTCCTATAGCATTCTAGGTCTCCAAGCAGCGTTGAATTACTTCATCTATATATTGTGAGGTGCCCCATACCACGATCGAACCGCCTTTGTCGGCTTGTTTTATTGTTGGGTCATTTTTCAAATTGAGGAGGGCATCCTTTTGGACTTTGGATATATTTGGCTTCACAAATCTTTTCTTTTTCTCCATTTCAACAATTGCTGAAAGTACAGTTCTTTCAAAAGTTACCACCTCCTTAGGAATTTTTGCTGATGGTGGGCAGAAAGTAGATTTCCTCTTTAACCCGGTCGTCTCCAGATTACTAGGTAATGGGTTTTCGGCAAAGAAAGTTTTAAGACAGATTTTTCTACAAAATTCAATTACTTCTGACTTCATTTGAACGAAGTTTGTGTTCCTTGTTGGTACGAAGGATAGACCTTTCTCCAAAATGCTCATCTCTGCACTAGTCAAGATTTTATCAGATAAATTATAAATAGGAGATCTATTTAGTTCTTGTAATTCTGTCGCCTTGTCGACATCTCCCATGGCTGGTCGTTGAATCTTGTCCTGCCTCTTGCCTTCTGTTGGCCTCTTCCTAAAAAAGAAGGCTGTTATTGTTCAAAGTTGCCCCGTCGATTAAAACCTGGACGACCTTCGTTATTTTCTGCTTCACTTCCACTTGATGAAGAACGCTTTAGAGTCAGTAATCATTTGATTTGCTTTAATTTCTGCTTCCAATGTAGCAATTTCTTCCAGTTGTTTAGAGATTCTCTGCGCTGTTTCCACAGTGAGGACCATCAGGTCCCTACTGCATTTAGTTTCTATATAGCTATAGCCTTTTTTGTACAGAGGATCATCTGAGAAAATTACTGGCACATTCCGTATTTGTAGGCCACCTGGGATCGTTCCTGCTCTTAAATGTTCCACTAAAAAGTGGCCGTGGAGATCTGTTTTTTCTTTAATCTTAAGAGCTTTTCTGATTCATTGTTGATTTTAGCTGAAGAACTCAGCGAAGCTGAGGCAAAAAGAGGGGGGGTCACTGATTAGTTTTTGAATATGGTCTTCACTATACGCAAATGTCTTACGTTCTGTCAGTCCTTGAGAGCTACACACAACACCTTATGACTCAACACTTCACACTCCCCAAGCATACATAGATTGACCCAAACACTCCAAGATCCCTGTGATCGCACACCCTAGTTAGCCCAACGCGGTTTTAACTTCCGCCTAACGTACCACTTTCTTTTAACTTGCTGGCAGATCTACCTGCCTTGAAACACCTCGCGGGTGTGCACCCGCTAAATCAGCAAAAAACCAATGGGGGGTTTTGGCTATAGAACAGCAAGGCCGCGCCCACTTAAATCAAATAACAAAAAAATGCCAATGCTGATGCTTCACTCCTGTCAGCCCACGGGTACTGCCACGGAGTTGCTCTCCGGAGACATTCCTGGCTTCGTCTTACTTCACTGAAGCCAGAGGCGCAACAGCGCATTTCTAATCTACCATTCTCGGGCACGACTCTTTGGCTCCCGTGCGGAGGATGGCGAGATGGCCGCATGAAGACTGAAATGGAGACTTTGAAGGCTGTAGGTCTGGAGAAACCTAAAGAACAGCGAAAAACCTTCCGCCCCTTCCAACGGCGTTATTTCTCCCAGAGGTTCCAACGATCTCAGGGCTGGCAGTCCAACCAACAACAGCAGCAGCAGTTTCAGCAGTCTTTTCAGCCGTTTCAGAAACATCAGTCGCGAGGACGGTCCAACCAGCAGTCTGCTCAAGGGAACAAGGCCCCTGCTGGTTCCAAGCCCTGAAGGGTTCCTTCCCCCTCGTCCGTTACCCACTCCGGTGAGGGGGGGGAGCATTCAAAATTATCTGGCAGAAAATAACTCGGGACAATTGGGTGCCGAATATTGTTCGCAGTGGATACTCGCTACGTTTTACAAGCCCTCCTCCGTTGATTCCTCCAACTCGCTCACGCTACATGCTACGCGAGTTACAGAGGGAGGCCAAAATCCGCTTACAGAAACGGGCGATGGAACCGGTTCCTCTGGCACAGAGAGGAACAGGATTGTATTCTCGATTCTTTCTAGTCCGCAAGAAAGACTAGAACGAGTTCAGACCCATCCTCGACTTGCGACAGGCAAACAAGTGGGTTCGCAGAGAAAAGTTTCGGATATTGTCCTTGCATCAAATCTACCCTCAACTTCATCAGGGAGACTGGCTATGCGCAATAGATCTGCAAGAAGCATATTTTCACGTGCCCATATCGAGGAAACATCGCAAGTTCCTGCGATTCACCGTGGGCAACACCCACTATCAATACTCCGTGCTTCCTTTCGGCCTGAAGTCAGCACCCCGGACATTTTCCAAATGCATAGCCGTAGTGGCTGCACATCTAAGGAAGAACAAGGTGTTCGTCTACCCGTATCTAGACGACTGGCTGATCAAGTCAGCTACGTCTCAGGAAGCGCAACTGCATTTCAATCGGACTTCCAATCTCCTACTTCGTTTGGGCCTCCACAGCAACCTCACGAAGTCTGTCTAGACTCCTGTCCAGTGTCTACAGTACCTGGGAGCCACCATCGATACACGCACGGCAAACGGGTGTCCTTCGGAGGAGAGACGCTTATCGATCCTTCGGAAGGCTCAGGCTCATGACCATACCCTCTCCGACGGTGAGGAAGGTGTCTTCTCTCTTGGGCTCCATAGCCTCCTGTATCTTCCTCACTCCAAACGCACGCCTCCATATGAGACCCCTGCAAGAATGTCTGGAGGATCAGTGGGACCAGAAACTGGGGGATTGGGAAGACAGGATTCAGCTGTCTCAGCAGGCTCTTCAGTCCATCCGATGGTGGTGTTCTCCACGCAATCTCCTCCGGGGGATTCCCTTCCACAAGGAGATACCGACGCAAACCATAGTGACGGATGCTTCTCTCCACGGCTGGGGTGCACATTCCGACCACCTTCAGATACAGGGCACGTGGTCCCGGAAAGAGACCAAGTACCACATCAACTTCCTGGAACTTCGAGCAGTCCATTTGGCGCTGAAAGCCTTCCAGCTGTCGTTTCACACCAGTTCCCCGCTTGTCCAGACAGACAATATGACCACAATGTTCTACCTCAACAAGCAGGGGGGCTCGAGATCCCGAGCTTTATCTCGGGAAGCCCAGGCCATCTGGAACTGGCTGTTGGCCAGGAACCTGACCATCACAGCAACTCACCTCCCAGGTGTTCAAAATGCTCAGGCAGACGCGCTCAGCAGACTCATTCAAGAAAATCACGAATGGGTCTTAAATGACGAAGTGATGCAAGACATCTTCGGAAGATGGGGTACTCCAGAGGTCGATCTGTTCGCTACAGCGGAAAACAGCAAATGATGCGACTTCGCCACCAGGTTTTACCAACCAGGGACGCTGGGGAATGCACTGTGGATCAACTGGTCGGGCGGCTTTCTCTACGCTTTTCCGCCAATTCCCCTGATCCCGACAGTACTGATCAAGCTCTCTCAATCACGGGCCAAGATGATCCTCATTGCTCCGGAGTGGCCCAGTCAGTGGTGGTTCACAGACCTACTCCACCGGTCTCTTCTGCCACATCTCCTTCTTCCATGCCGGCCGGCCGGACCTTCTAACAAAGTTCGGCGGACAGATGGTGCACCCCCAATCTCTCGTCGTTGAATTTGGCAGCATGGCTCCTGAGTTAGTACAGTACGGACATTTGAATCTCCCTCGGGACTGTATGGAGATATTGAAGGAGGCCAAACAACTATCTACACGCACGTCCTATGCATATAAATGGAAGAGATTTTGCATCTGGTGTGCATCTAAGAATGTGGATCCTACCTCCTGCAAGGAAGAGGTCATCCTTCCTTACTTGCTACACTTGGCTCAATCTGGCCTTCAGTTTCATTCGATTAAAGTTCACCTGGCAGCTTTAACTGCTTATAGGAAAGGTCCTTCACAAACTTCCTTTTTAAGATCCCAGTCATCAGAGATTTCCTTGAAGGATTGAAGAAAGTGTTTCCTCCCATTAGGCGTCCTTCGCCTCCTTGGGAACTCAATGTGGTTCTTCTCGACTGATGAGGGAACCGTTTGAACCCATTCATAAGGCTTCTCTTCAGCATCTGTCTTGGAAGACGGCTTTCCTTGTGGCCATAACTTCTGCCCGCAGGGTTAGCGAACTTCAGGCATTATGTTGTAAAGAGCCATATACAGTTTTTCATTCCTCTAAGGTAGTTATGAGGACTCAGCTTAAGTTCCTCCCTAAAGTAGTTTCAGAGTTTCATGTGAACCAAACTATTACATTGCCTACATTCTTTGAGAATCCCTCTTCTCCTGCTGAGAGGTTGCTTCATTCCCTTGATGTCAGGAGGGTCTTGAAGTTCTATTTGGACAAGACTAAGGATATCCGTAGATCGGACCAGTTATTTGTAAACTATGGCTCGGTCCGAACTGGTCTAGCTACCTCCAAACAATCCATTTCTAGGTGGATTGTTTCCTGTATTCAGCTGTGTTATCTGAAAGCCAACAAGACTTGTTAGTAAGCCTAGGGCTCACTCTACCAGAGGTAAAGCGGCTACTGCGGCTTTACTTCGTAACGTACCCATTTCAGAAATCTGTAAGGCTGCCACTTAGAAGTCAGTCCATACGTTTAATAAGCACTACTGCCTAGACACTGATGCTAGGGCAGATGCTCAGGTTGGGCAGGCTTCACTTCGGAATCTATTTGCACAATAGTGCGGTTGTTCTCTGTTTCTTCCACCGCTGGGGAGTTGTTTTGGGATGGGCTTGCTAGTCTATTCACATTATTATGACTATACACGGAAATCCCCTACAAGAGAAGGAGTAGTTTCTTACCTGTAACTCCAGTTCTCTTGTAGGGGTATTTCCGTGATAGTCATAAGCAACCCGCCAGCCTCCCCGGTGGCAGACACAGACGTACCCAAGACTCAGCAGGCACGGCTTCTTTACGCCTTCAAAAAGAACTGAAAGTAACTGCCTCTGGCTGTGTATCATGGGATACTGGGGGTCTCTGGGGACTCTTAAAGGCATGGTATCCATTTGCAGACACATAATGGCAGCCTATGGGGGCTTCTCTGTCCAACCCTTTTCATCTCTATCATGAAACAAGCATTTGCAATGCAATAGGTCTCGCATTTACAAGAGTTTGAGCTATTGGCATTGTAAATGACAATGGGGCACATGCATCACTGAAAATAGCGGTCGCTTTGCAACCGCTATTTTTGCATTTGGGATGCATCATCCCAAATGCAAAGATCGCTATTTAAGTAATCACTAAATTTGCAATTACTTAAATTGCGATTGCATTTAGGGAATCGCAAATTGCATTCCCTAAATGCAAGGCAACAACTAAAAAAAAATTGCGTTTTCGCAATTAAGAAATGCAAATTACCATCAATTCAAAGTTGATGGTAATTTGCGAGAACTTCGAAAAATGCACAACAGTGCATTTTTCAAAGTTCTATGTTGCGCACATACATGCCCTTGGGGCATGTGTGTGTGCAACATGTGTTGACATTGCAATTTCAGGGGTGCATCAGGGTGTCCTTTTGGCGCCCTTGCACCGGTGAAATTGCATGCGCAATTTGTGAGTACCTATTTGGTACTCGCAAATTGCGCATGCAATTCCCATTGATTCCTATGGGCTTGCCCATAGGAATGAATGGGAAGCAATTCCTTATTTGTGATTCGCAATTTGCGAGTCGCAAATAAGGAATGTGTAGGAATTGCAATTTTTTTTGCAATTCCTACATGCATAAGCATTTGCGATTCCTAAATTGCGATTTCTTAAAAATCGCAATTTAGGAATCGCAAATGCACATTTTGATGCATGTGGGGGAATGCCTTTTATTTATGTGTTTTAAAAACAGATAAATAAAAGGCATTGTCATTTACAATGCCAATAGCTTAAACTCTCGCAAATGCGAGACCTATTGCATTGCAAATGCGTTCGGCGCCCGTGCTATAGAATGTTTTAAAAAGCGTTAGGAGAGTGTGCCCTGCCTGCAACAGCAGACAGGACAAAGCTATTTGAGAAAATAGTGCTCGGAGTTTGTAATTAAAGCCTACAGAGTACCAAGACACGCAACAGGGGGGTGTTGCCATGGGAGGTTACAAAATGAGACAAGGCGGTACTAAGGAGGGACTACTAAGCCTATTGACCAATGAACAGCCACAGTTTACAGTGGACAATGAAAAGCCAATGAAAAATATGGGCCGAGTGGGCGGAGCTTCAAGTCCCTACCTGAATACAGAATGCCTCGCAGAGCAGCGCATGCGCTGCCCAGGCCCGATCTAAAAACAGGGGAATTTTACGAAGGGCCTCTGGGGGAATCATACAGTGGTCCCTTGGACCACGGTTTGCTCCCCACTACTGATGATGCCAGCAGCTGTCTTTAACAAAGTGTAAGCTATCCTTCATGGGCAAGGTTGTAGTCTTATGTTAGGCCCTAAGGTTACAGCCACAGGTGATAGATCCTGTTGTGGCTCCATTCTTCCTCAAACTGTAATCAACTCCCAGAATTCACCCACACATAGACACCAACATTGCATGCATCATTACATTCCCACAGCATCCACAAACATGCTCACTCAGCCCATGCATACACAAACCCGTCACTACAGACAGCTTCTACTATGCAAATAAATAGCACTGCCATTGACGTGTTGTCCGGTTAATGACAAATGTAAAAAATGTAAGTCCGTTTATATATAGCGCAGCTACTCACCCTTACGGGTCTCAAGGCGCTGGGGGCCGTCGTGGAAATTAAGTGAGCTATTGCCCAGAGTCACATGGTGCTGAGCTGAGCTGCCGCCGGAGCCGGGGATCGAACCGTGAACCCTGTGCTCCAAAGTCAGCTGCCCTGGCCGCTGCACCACACCTTTGAGAACATTATAGCAGTTATAAACCACAGAGAGCCATTGTGAATTTCTAGGAAAGGAGAAAGTCTATTTCAAGCCCCCCTTTTCCAATTTAGAATGAGTCGCAGTGTGGAATTGCAAGTCACAAATCATTTTTGCGCTGCAATTTCAGTACAGTTCACGGCTGCATTATGTTTTGTACTGGCAACCTTGCTGTTTTTGCAAAATTGAGATTTCTTCCTAGGGGGCCTATAGACAATATATTCGAATTCTTTCCTCCAATTGGGCTCTTCATCTCAACCCAGAATTTTCCCGATATAAAACCAAAAGGAATTAGTAGCTTAGAGGTGATGTAAGCGCCCAACATTATCAGATCGATTAAGGGTGGGGAAAAGAGATAGGTTGAGTCACTTCGAGGTCAGATTTGTAGTGTTATGTATCCAGGGTACAGAAGACATCAACACAAGCAATGGCTCTTTTCGCCTGCAGAAGCTAATGGGTTATGGCCATTTGTATACTGTTGTATATTGTAACTAGATCCAATCTGATCTAGCATAGCCATGTGATGTCATAGAACATGGAATGTTTAGTATGTCGTGGGTGCGACTAGGACTGGCAACTGCTGTCCTGTTTTGGCAGTTGCTGTCCTGTCTTGCCAGGGTTGGTCGCACACTTGTTACAAGCTTAATCCCTGAGGAGAACTAACGTAAGGAGGGCCGGTTTGGGGAGCGTGAGGAGGTTATGTGCCTATTACTTGTGAAGTTCGGTGAGGGAGAGCGCGAGCAAAGTGGAGCGGTGGAAGAAGCCTGAAGCGCTGCGCATGCATTGACTGCACAAGCACCATTCTGCGTTCTTGCGTATGGCGCCACGAACCGTGAGCAGGAGGAAGGAAATGGCGAACAGCCTGAGCGGCTGTAGCGGAGCATGTTGCGAAGTGTGCCAGGCGAAGAGGAGTTCGCACGAGCAGTGAGATGCGCGTGTCAGCCTAATTGTATCTCGTAGGAAGACGAGTGAGGGTCACAGGACGAGTGCGGGCTGCAGGAGGCACGCTGAGAAGTATTGCTGGTAGCACTGAATTCTGCATTGCTCGTTGTATCAGGCGGAAGGAAACATTTACAGTTCAGGGGCAGTTGCTGGCAGTAGTGTCTGTTCGTGTGGAGCTGAAAGGAATTGCTGGCAGTCAGGTTACCAGTGACTTGTAAACAGGAAGTCTCTTAACAAGTAACCAGAGACGAGAATGCAGCCTGCAACGGGAGTTGTGTGCGCACGCGAAAGTGGAACGCGAAAGTGAAACTGATCGCGGTCCAGATGGCGCCTCGGACGGTGAGGCTGACGAGAAGGGAGGGGGAGTGCGAGCAGAGGAGCCGGATTACAGCAACGCAGATGGCAGCTGTGCACGCGATTGTGAACGCAAGCTGGAGGCCAGCAAAAGCCTGTGGGTAGCACTCTGAAAAGCCACCTACTAAATTTCTCGCAGAGCAGCGCATGCGCTGGCTCAGCGAGACCTAAAAAGGAGTTTTGTGAAGGGGAGTTTTCTATGTGTGAAACTCCGTAAAATTGCTAAATTTAAAAGTTAAACTGGCTATCTTTTTTCACTTCAAGATGAAGTAATGGCCAGTGTAGCCTAGTTGGTTAGGCTGCATTATTGTCTTTATCTCTTAAGTGTCTATGCAGGACTTCCTGAAGAAAGGCAGAAGATGACAACTTAAGAAGATATATCTAATGAAGTGCTCCGGGGTCCACGCACATGGGCGGGACTATTCACATGATTATGACTATCACGGAAATCCCCTACAAGAGAAACATGCTTCTAGTACAGAAATTTTCTTTAATGAAGAAAGCTATCTCCAGGATAACATTAGTTCCTGCTAATGATGAAAGAGGACGATGTTATGAAATGAAGAATGTTAGTCCTTTAGCAACAGAGGTGATGGAACCTAGAAATGTAGAAGGAGTTATTACAGAAGAGGTACAAGGAAGGCATAGTCAGGGTTCTGTATACAAATGGAATTGTAGTAGTGTTTGTAGTATTAGACAGCAATCCATTGATATATTAAGAAAATTCCTACAAACTTCCTTTCCGAGGTGAAGTTTAACACACAAAATAAGTTATACCACTCCACAATGCAAACTTTAGTTAGGAGGCTATACTATGTGAAAACTCCTGCTTTACATTTAGGATAAATGAATAGAGCACTTTTGCATGGTAGTGTGGCAGAAGTAGAAAAGGTTTGTGGTGATGTGCAGTTTCGTTTCTTTGGTCCTGAGGAGGATTCTATGGAAAATGAAGTTGTTAAGAGAAGGAATTGCAGAACAGGACACATTACAGTTGATAGTTTAAAAGAGATTACAAAATGTAAGTGTTGCCTAAAAAACAGTATGTTTGTATAAGTTGTGGATGCACTTACTAGAAGATTTGAACATAGACTTGACATATTTAAAAAGTGAAAAAATATATTATGATAACTGGCAAAAGTTAGCTGTGTATTGATTTGTAGAGGGACAGTTTGACTGGTCTATATGGCAAGTTATATGTATGTAGTGTTCAAATAAATTAGAAGATAATAAAATTAACAGATATTAGATACCCATTTTGTAAGATAATAAAATGCCTGCTAATGTAGAAAAACTATGAAGGGCCCAAAAAAAAAATTTAAAAAAAATCAACATTTATTCTTTGCAGCACTGCAATGGTGGTTATGGAGTCCAAAAAAAGTCTCCAGTCAAAACCTACCACCTGCTCATAATAAAGTTCTGGAGAAGAAGATTCAAGGAGGAGTGGGTGCATACTTCCTATTCATTTTACTGAAAAGTATGTTGTGCAAGGATATTCCTTATTTTACCGGTTGTGTGATGTTTGCTGATTGTGCATTGCACCAGTTTTGCTGCAGTTTTTAATTCTCCCGGGAGTTGGGTTAACAATGGGTAGTTTGATGGGTGTTTGGTAGTTTTGTTCTATTCGTGAGGTCAGATGTGGAGTTATTTTTGAAACTTTTTCATACATATATTGTTAAAATAAAGTTAAACCAATATGTTACTA
Organism: Calotriton arnoldi; assembly: GCA_963921515.1. Classification (NCBI taxonomy): domain Eukaryota; kingdom Metazoa; phylum Chordata; class Amphibia; order Caudata; family Salamandridae; genus Calotriton; species Calotriton arnoldi. The sequence goes on along the minus strand of CAWUFW010002057.1, from coordinate 381,703 downwards.
AACAGCTAGACTCAAACTTTGTGTAAATATGTCTATATATCCGTTTTACCCTTTGTCATTTGTATTCGTGAATTCTGATGTCATTGTGACCTCTGGTGTTGCTGTGAAGGAAAATGCATTTTTGATTTCATTATTTCGACAAATGAATACAAAGGGGAAAGTTAAATTAGTATCTTACTAAATAGCTACACTGAAACCTTGTGTAAAATAGGTTTATATGTGTTTTACACTTTGTTAAAAACACCCGGTATTCGCAGTGTGTCCTTGGCAATGGCACTCATAGAATCACACAGGCACTACCTGTGCAATCATCAAGGACTTCCTTTCTCCACCACCCTGCAAACGCGCCTCCTGGCATAGTACTAGTTGGGGGATGAAGTTCTCTTGGCTATTGAGGGTATTTGGGGGCCAACTATCCCTCCTGTTACCTTCAGGTAGTCCCACACAGTCAGTTTGGTAAGAGGTCTTCGGAGGCCAAGCCCCCTTTCCACACCACTCTGCAAATGAGTCTCCTGGCACACTACTGGTTGGGGAATAAAGTTCTCTTGGATGCTAAAGGACCTTGGGGACCAAGAAGCCCTCCTGGTACTTCCTGTAAGTCCTACACAGCGGGATTACCGGGGAGCTGGTCAGAGGCCCCATCCCCTTTCCACACCATTCTGCAAACACCATTGCTACTTAAAAAACATGGAAATTTACTGAAACAGAAACCTAAGGTTACAGGTAAGTTTCAGTTAGGAATTCGCATTTAAAAAAACTTAGAAATTCACTGAAACACTAAGATTACAGGGACGTTATAGTTAGGCTCATATTTCACATGTACAAAACCAGAGAAATTCAGCAGTTAGCTAAGCTAACTATAACTCACACCCCCGCAATGCACTGCTTATGACCTCACATATTACATCACTCATGACAGTCAATCACTGGATGATGTCATCAGTGATGTCACGGTTTCTAAAAAGTTTGAGTATTAAATATATATATACACCAAGGTGCATTGATGAATCAATGTGTATGAGTGCCTGAATTGATGATTTAGTGGGTGAGTGACTGACTGTATAAGTGAGTGTTTATACGCGTCTCTGTGAATGTATGGGTGAGTGACTAATTTGTGTGAATGTCTGCATCAATCTGTCAGTTGGTGTGTAAGTGGCTGTATGGGTTGGTGACTAGGTACATGAGTGGCTGTGTGGGTTATTGATTGGTTGCCTGAGTACCTGTATGGGTGCCTGAGTGTGGGTGGGTGAGGGTGTGTGTAACTCTCTGCATGGGTAAGTGAGTGGGTGAATCAGTGGCTCTATGGGTTTGTGAGTGTCTGTGAGGGGCTATATGGGCGAGTGTGCGTATGGCTGTGTCGGTGACTGAATGGAAGTGTCAGTGGTATATGGGTGAGTAACTACATATGGGAAAGGCAGTATACGTGAGTGCTGGAGTATATAAGGGACTGTATGTGAGTGCTTGTGTCAGGGACTGTATGGGCGAGTGTGCTTGTGTCAGGGACTGTATAGGTGAGTAAGTATGTGTTAGTATCTGTATGAATAAGTGAGTTGGTGTGTGTATATCTGTAGGTGAGTAAGTGGCTGTGTGATTGACTATCTGAGTGAGTAGCTCTATGGATGACAGTGAGTGGCTGTATGAGTAGATATATCAGTGGCTTTATTAGTTCGTGAGTTGGTGTATGAGTTGGGGTGTGTGTGTGTAGACCTATGAATCAGTGAGTGGGTATGTAAGTACTGGTATGGGTGTGTCAATGGTTGAGAATGGAAGTGTGGAAGATGGATTGGGTGTATGAAAGATTACATTGGGGTGCGAGTGATGTAATATGTGAGGTCATAAGCAGGGAATTTGGGGGAGTGAGTTATAGTTAGCTCAGCTAACTAGAACTGCTGAATTTTTCTGGTTTTGTGCATGTGAAATCTGAGCCTAACTATAATGTCCATTAACCTTTGGTTTTTTCAGTGTGTGTATATATATATATATATATATATATATATATATATATATATACACACACACATATATATATATATACATATACACATACACACACCAACTTGAATAAAATGCAGTGGTGGAACATAGTATCAGGAGCAATTAAATGCTGGCAATTTGCAGCGGCGAGCAAGGAGAGGTGGGGGAAGTATTGGGGAGGAATTATAATTTTTTTTTTAAACTCAGCAGGGAGGTGTTTGAGAACCTATGGAAGAGCTGGAGGGGGCGTAGGAATTCAACACAGAGCACACATGGGGCCAGGGATCTAATGGGGAGGGCAGCACACAAGAGAGAAGGAGATAAAAAGTTATGAAAGCAAGCAGTGGAAGGCTACAAATCATCACATGGGGTGGACAAAAAGAGTGAGTGAAACCATATATATATATATATATATTCACTGAAAAAACCATAGGTTTTAGGGACAGTTATAGTTACTTGGACATTGCACTCGTACAAAACCCGTGAAATTCCCCCGTTATAGTTAGTTCAGCTAACTATAACTCGCGCCCCCGCAATGCACTGCTGATGACGTCACATATTACATCACTCATGACATGGTCAGTGACATCACTGATCACATCACTGATGACATCTCAAATGACATCACTGATGACATCATCCAGTGACTGTTTCTGTAAAGTTTAAATATTTTTAATATATATAGGAAAAGACGTATTGAAGAATGAGTGGGTGTGGAAGTGTCTGTATGGATGATTTAGTAGGTGCGTGACTGACTATAAGTGAGTGATTTAACGTATCTTACTGAATGCATGGGTTAGTGACTAAACTGGGTGAATGTCTGTATCCGTCTGTCTGTTGCTGTGTAAGTGGCTGCATGTGTTTGTGAATAGCTACATGTGTCTATTTGAGTTATTGAATGCTTGTGTGAGTATCTGTATGGGTGCCTGAGTGTTTGTGTGGGAGGGGTGTGTGCGACTCTGTGCATAGATGTGTGAGTGGGTGATTCACTGGGTGGATGGTTTCAAGAGTGCATCTGTGATAGACTGTATGGGTGGGTAAGTGTGTGTAAGAGTGTGTTAGTGAGTGAATGTATGTCCCAGTGGTACATGTGTAACTACATATGTGAAAGGCAGTATATATGTGTGTTGGAGTATATAAATAGCTATAAGCGAGAGTGACTGATTGTGATAGTGGCTGTATGGATGAGTGTGTGCTTGTATCAGTGATTGTATAAGAGCGTAAGAATGTGCTAGTATTTGTATGAGTAAGTGAGCTGGTGTGTGTATAACTGTATAGGTGAGTAAATGGTAGTGTGTTTAATTATTTGCATGACTGACTAGGTGTGTGAGTACCTCTATGGATGAGTGGCGGTGTTTGAGTGTCTATATAGGAGTATGAGTGCATATGATAGTCCTGTACTGAGTGACCGTAAGTATGAGTGACTGTACGGGTGAGTGAGTGGATGTGTGTGTGTAGACCTAAGAATCAGTGAGTGGGTATGTAGTTATTGGTGTTGGAGTGTCTATGGTTTTGCGAATGGCAGTCTGTAATTTAGAGTGGGTGTATCAAAGGTTATATTAGGGTGTGAGGAGGTGCATCAGATTATCACGTGGATGATGTCATCAGTGATGTCATTTGAGATGTCATCAGTGATGTCATCAGTGATGTCACTGACCATGTCATGAGTGATGTAATATGTGACGTCACCAGCAGTGCATTGCGGGCGCGAGTTATAGTTAGCTGAACTAACTATAACGGGGAATTTCACGGGTTTTGTACGAGTGCAATGTCCAAGTAACTAAAACTGTCCCTAAAACCTATGGTTTTTTCAGTGAATTTCAAAGGTTTTTTAAATGCTAATTTGTAACTATAACGTGCCTGAAACCTACGTTTTTTTTAGTGAATTTCAAAGGTTTTGTAAATGACAATTTTTAAATGTATTAATTGTTATATTAATTTTTTTCATACTGATTTACTACATTTTTAGAAACAATTTTTTTTTACATATTTTATTTTTTAAATTACATTGTAATTACATTATACATTACATTACAAAAAATACTCTCTCTTAATGAATTACTTTAGTTTAAATACTTTGCAGATAGGCAATAGACTTAAGTACAGTAGTTACAGTTGTTGCAATGGGCAACACATTTTCAAACACAATGCAACATTCAGCTCAATGTGAATTTCTAGTTAAATGCAATTAGTTACTTTATGGATTACTTTTCTAACCACAGGACTGGATCCTAGATTCAGTCCTGGTACATCTCCTGTAAACAGTTGAGTAAAAGCGTTTTGGTTACAGTCGTGATTTTTAAGGAATATTATTGTATTTTAAAAGTTGACACTTAGAAACTTTTTCTCATAGAATCACCAATGTTATCCTATGGAAGGAAATTCACTTAGCAGGTAAAAACTGTTATCGTTACTTTTTTCTTACTCAGTGTTGGATCCTGGATCCAGCACTGGTGCATCTCCTGTAAACAGTTGAAAGAATGCGTTTAAGTCATACAGGCGATTTTTAAGGAATATTTGTAGTTTGTGAAAATCAACACTTTGAAACTTTTTGGCTGAAAACCAGTCAATGTTAGCCTATGAAGGAAATTCAAGTTACCGGTAAGTACGGTTAAAATTACTTTTGAGGATCAGTACTGGGCTGAAACATGCAGCACTGAGGTCTCTCCTGATAACAGGTGAGTAAATCGGAATTCGTATTTCGGCTGATTTTAGAGGAATATTTTAAAGTTCCAAAACTCCACACTTAGAAGAATTTCCAAGTGAAACCAGTCAATGTTAGCCTATGGAAGGAAATTCAAGTTACTGGTAAGTACGGTTAAAATTACTTTTCAGGACCAGTACTGGGCTGAAAGATGCAGCACTGAGGTCTCTCCTGATAACAGGTGAGTAAATCAGAATTCGGATTTCGGCTGATTTAAGAGGAATATTTGTATGTTTCAAAAATCAACACTTAGAAGAATTTCCAAGTGAAACCAGTCAATGTTAGCCTATGAAGGAAATTCAAGTTACCGGTAAGTACGGTTAAAATTACTTTTCAGGATTAGTACTGGGCTGAAAGATGCAGCACTGAGGTCTCTCCTGTTAACAGGTGAGTAAATCGGAATTCGTATTTCGGCTGATTTTAGAGGAATATTTTAAAGTTCCAAAACTCCACACTGAGAAGAATTTCCAAGTGAAACCAGTCAATGTTAGCCTATGAAGGAAATTCAAGTTACCAGTAAGTACGGTTAAAATTACTTTTCAGGACCAGTACTGGGCTGAAAGATGCAGCACTGAGGTCTCTCCTGATAACAGGTGAGTAAATCGGAATTCGGATTTCGGCTGATTTTAGAGGAATATTTTAAAGTTCCAAAACTCCACACTTAGAAGAATTTCCAAGTGAAACCAGTCAATGTTAGCCTATGGAAGGAAATTCAAGTTACTGGTAAGTACGGTTAAAATTACTTTTCAGGACCAGTACTGGGCTGAAAGATACAGCACTGAGGTCTCTCCTGATAACAGGTGAGTAAATCGGAATTCCTATTTCGGCTGATTTTAGAGGAATATTTGCACAATGGTGAAGGGAGGGGGCGGGGCCTGAGGTGACGTGTGTGCAAACGCGCCCCGTGGCGCGTTTTAAGTTGGGGGATTAAGTCCCCTTGAATCCTGAGGGTCCCTAGGGGCCAACTAGCCCACCAGGAACCTCCAATATGCGCCAGGGGGCTGCGTTGCAGAGACGTGTAGAGAGGCCACACCCCTTTTACACCTCTCTGCAACGCAGCTCTGTGGCGCTTTCTGGATGTACCTGTTGGGCTAGTTGGCCCCAGGGACCCTCAGGATTGAAGGGGATTTAATTCCCCATCTTAAAACGCGCCACGGGGCCTGTTTGCACACATGTCACCTGAAGCCCCGCCCCTCCCTTCACCACTGTGCAAACGCGCCCGTGGCGCGTTTTAAGTTGGGGGATTAAGTCCCCTTGAATCCTGAGGGTCCCCGGAGTCCAACTAGCCCACCATATACCTCCAAAAGCGCCACAGAGCTGCGTTGCAGAGAGGTGTAAAAAGGGGTGTGGCCTCTCTACACGTCTCTGCAAGGCAGCCCCTGGCGCATACTGGAGGTTCCTGGTGGGCTAGTTGGCCCCAGGGACCCCCAGTATTCAAGGGGAATTTGTTCCCCTCTGCAAACGCGCCAGGGGCGCGTTTGCAGAGTGGTGAAGGAAGGGGCGGGGCCTGCGGGCCCGATCGTTTTTTTTTTTTTTGTCCCCTGAAGGGGGGCTGTGTGGCCCCCTTCCTTTTTTCTCTTTTTGGGCCCTGGGGACCCCATCCCCCAGGGCCTTACCCCTTTTTTAAATTACAAAAAAAAAAAAAAACGGGAAGGGGGCCGCGTGGCCCCCCTTCCCTGGGCCTGTATTGGCCCCGGGGACCCCATCCCCCGGGGCATGGCCTCTATATTTATTATTTTGAGGGGGCAGCGTGGCCCCCTCCTCTGGCCATTTTAAGGCCCCGGGGACCCCATCCCCGGGGCCGGCCTTTCCATTTAAAAAAAAAAAAAAAAATCTTTTTGGGGGAGGGGGCTGCGTGGCCCCCTCCCGGGCCACTACTTGCCCCGGGGACCCCATCCCCCGGGGCTGGCCCTCTCCGTTGGGGACTGTGGGGGTCCCCAATCCCCCCACAGTCCCGCCGGCTCCCACGTCCCTTGGGAGCCGGCATTGCTGTTCCACATGGGGAGCAGCTGACATGCTGCTCCCCATGTGGAAAAGCAATCGCTTTGGATATTGGAAGAGAGCAGGTTTCCCTGCTCTCTCTTCCAATATCCAAAGCAGTTTGCTATGGCAGGACGGGAGCCGCGAGGCTCCCGTCCTGCCATAGCAAACTACAGTGTCCCGGGGGTAGGCACCCCGGGACACTGCAGGAGCCGGCCCTGGGGGGTGGTGGTCCCCAGGGCCATCAAGGGCTCCAGGAGGGGGGCCGCGCGGCCCCCTCCCATTCAGTACACAGCCCCGGGGAGGTGGTGGTCCCCGGGGCTCTGGGGTCCGTAACGGACCCCCATATTAAAATGTTTAGTGCCCCGGGGAGGTGGCGGTCCCCGGGGCGTGTGGGGGGGCTGGAGCCCCCCCCCACACAGGTTTTATAATGTATAGAAAAAAAGCCCTGGGGAGGTGGTGGTGGTCCCCGGGGCTGCGGGAGGGCTCAGAGCCCTCCCGCACCATTTTAAAAAAGCCCCGGGGGTGGCGGTCCCCGGGGCTTGGGGGCCCTTGAGGCCCCCACACATTAAATTATCCCCCCCACCATGCCCCGGGACTTGGGCCACTCGGGGGCCATTAACATCGAAGCGCGGGAGACCGCGCTTCGATTTTTTTTTCGGCAGGATTCGCGCACCCTGCCGATTTTAAAAAAAAATTTTTTTTTTTTGCCCAGGGGGTCCTTGTGGGACCCCTGAGCAAACCTAGGGGTCAGGGTGTTTCTACCCTGCCCCCTTTGTGCGCTTTGCGCACTTGTTTCTGTCCCTCGGTTCTACCGAGGGACAAAATGGCTGCCAACATTTCCTGAATCGGAATGTTGACAGCCAGCTGACAGCCAATTAACATGCAGCTCGTGATCGGGACGGTGCGCTCAGGGTGCGCTGAGGGTACGCGGACCCTACTCGGCCATAGATATCACTAACTTTTTACTTTTCATTTTCTCAGCAACTACTGAACGGATTTACACCATTTAACAAAAAGGGTTCTTTCTGAACCAAGAACTACCTCTTTGCCAAATTTGGTGTAATTCCGTTCAGCAGTTCGGGCTGTAGCCGTGTCTAAAGTTTCCTATGGAAAAGTGCATGGGGAAAACGCGTTTTGGGACCCCCCTTTTTTCTCGGCCCCCGCTTGACGAATCCCCCCCGAGACTTTCAGGGTAGGAGCGGGCCACAAAGTTTGAAAATTTCGCGAAGATACGTCAACCGGCAAGAGAGTTATTTCAAATAGAATGTCGCGGATTTCCTATGGATAATAGGTTGTAACTATAACTATCTACTGGCGACCGCCAGTAGATAATATATATATACACACACACATATATATATATATATATATATATATATATACACACACACACACATATATATATATATATATACACACACACACACATATATATATATATATACACACACACACATATATATATATATATATATATATATATATACACACACACACACACACACACACACACACACACACACACACATATATATATATATATACACATACACACACACACACACACACACACACACACACACACACACACACACATATATATATATATATACACATACACACACACACACAACACTGGGCAAGACCTAAAAATTATGCAACAAAGAATCCGATGTAGATGCGGAAATACTGGAAAAATTAACAAAATCAGATAACCAGCTAAATACTTCAGCAAATGTAATTAAAGGTCAGATCTCGAGTACAGAAATGACAAAGTATTCACAAGAAACAATAGCTTTATTTCAAAACGGCAATTCGAGGTTAAGACCTGTACAACTATTTGTACATTGGATCGCATGGATTCCTACAACATAAGTGAAATAAACAAGCATTACAGGATTCTCTTCTGCGGACAAACAAGCATTGGCAAAGCCAATAGGTCTTGCCCATGGCTGAGCTATAGGCCATCAGGTGGGGGTTGCGAGTGAGGATGAAGAAACAGACGAGGCAGGTGTGATGGAGGGGAGTGAAGAAATGGGGACAGGCTTGAGAAGGTACAGGGAGGGTGCGGGGGGAAGAAAGAAAAAAAAAACAGATGCGGATGTGGGGGGAGAAGAAACAGGGAAAGGCCGAAATAAGTGAAAACTAAATAAGAGCTGTGATGGTGCCAGCTTTGACTGCATCATAGCACAGCAATTGTATCCGAATCCTAGCACAAACCCAGATGGCCAGTTGAGGGGCAATAATCAAAATTAATTAATCAGTACCTGGTTTGTGTGCCACGGAAGGAAAAGGATGTGACGGCTGGCAAGTGCTGCCTAATGAGAGGGCAGCACAGAAGAGCGAAAATGATGCCAACAAATGGTAATCTATGGGCGGGTTTCAAGCCTCTTATTGAACACAAGAGTCTCTCAAAAATAGGAATCAGAAAAAACTTCAACAGAAGCCAAGTGGCCTCAAACCATGGTGACTCAGCAGTCCTGGCTTCCTAGCTTAAAGCACCTTGAATGCAGGGACTTAAAGGCTTGTTCTTGAAATGAGGAACAATAAGCTACAAGTGCAAGATAAGCTATGTAAGCTGTAAAACTAGAACTGGGTCAAGGTGTTCCTTCTGGTGTGTGGACGTCTGGTAGTTGTATAAAAGGGGGCGTCAACGCCATGTATAGTTATAAACTAGAGACTCCTCAAAGCAAGAAAATGGGTGAAAGGGATAACAATGGACTTCTACCCCCAAACCTGTGACAATCAGGGTAGTCATACTGTTAAAAGTAATATCCATCTGTCTGCAACTTCATTACTGCTGAAAGAAATACCTTTATGTTAAGCAAACAGTAAATATTTGCAGTGACCTGCGTGTTTTGCATTTATGACAATGACATGTTTTAAGATTAAAGTGCCAGATTCTGCATTTTTGGTGGAGGCACAGTTTACTTCACATATACAGACTTTTGTGGGATAAATGAAAATTGTGTAGCTGTGAAGCACAACAGTTATGAGCTACTTAGTCACCAAATAGTTTCTAGCATGTATCAAACTGTCACTATATTATGTTAAATGGCAGAGACTTGAGTATCGCTGTATTGCCATTAGTATGATGTTGCAGCACTGTTCGGGTACCTTCACGCTCTGCACTCTAGGATGCGGTCACAGGCTGGATTATGGCCACAAGTCAAATTCTGGGGTTTGTAATCGCATATTTAATAACTTTTGTAACTTTTCTGCCATTTGTCAATGGAGCCTTAGGGAGAGGCCGGTATCTGAACTATATAGGACCCCAAAAGGCACTGATGTCGCCAGGCAGCGTTCCTGCTATGGAAGCACTGGTTTTGCAGGAGAACTATTAAAGGATTATCTTGGACAGAACAAATGTCTGCAGAAGGCCTGCAAACGGGAACTAGCAAGCAGCCTGCGTTAGTTCTGTAGGAGCACACATTGCCCTGCCGTTTTATCTAGTGTGGTGATTAGGAATTCAGTGGCTGAATGGGTTCTCAGGTTTCAGTTGTAGTGCGCTACGTACAGCTTACTCTGCCAGCCAGCTATCTGTACAGCCTGTACTCAACATATCTACTACAAGAACCATCAGCGGGGTCTCATCACCAATTGAGGGGGAGCAAGAAACGAGGTCAAGACGACACCGATTCTCAAGCGCACTTTACAGAAAACAGCTGATCATTCTTGCTGGCTGAATGGCGGTCTTTCAGAGGATAGATGCAGGCTGGAGAAAACCGAGGAAATCGCGTGCCATAAAAACAATTCTTCTAAGCAAGTCTGAAATAATGAGCTTCCACAGTGTTTAAGCGTGCACAACAAATACTTGCAGTGTCAATAACTGAATATTTGACCTGCAGCCCATAGCGAAAAGCATTCAGCTGATTCGAAGGCCAACAACCTCATACTGCATCAAATGACCGTGTGGACTTATGTATATTTTGGGGAAAAGGAAAGGAAGATAAAAATTTGAATAACGGAACACAAAAGCATGATTCGAAACAGGAATACAAATTTGAATCTGGTTTTACATTGGTTAGAACAGAGGCACACCATAGCTCAGTTATGTTTAGAGATAATAGAATCAATCACACTTCCAGGTCGTAACAATTCCAAAATACTCCTACAGAGAGATATTCTGGATCAGACGATTTGATACTCTGTCCCCTAAAGGGCTGAATGACAAATTAGATACACGTTGTTTCCTGCACATTGTCATTCCACACATACATTTTATGTGCATCGATTTTGCTTGTAGGAAACTGTCAATTGAAAATGTACACACTTGGTGCTACAATTAGGAATTGCCTTTTTTTTTTTTAATTTAAGGAGTGCGCTTTCAGGATAATTTTAACAATTTATAACCACATTTGATGAGACCCTGACTTCTTGTATACTAACTTGTATTCGAACCATAATCTTGAATACCATCAGTACTATAGTTAGTAATTGTCATCTCGGGTCAATGAAATAAGGTTGTGCTCTTTGCAAATTCTACAACATTAGGACATTCAATTTTCACCAAAGATATAATTCTGAACAACATTGGCTTTGTTTTAGGCAATTCATTGTTAACCCAAATTACTGTAACAGTTTTGTTTTTAGAATATGTGGCACCATGGCAACATCACCTAAGCACCCTATCCTCAATGTTTTGACTTCAGGTTTATTTAAGATTGAAATATGCGCATACCTCACAAGCACTATTGAAGTAGCACTATCAGTGTACGGTGGTGGTGGTGTTTTTTATTTAGTCTACTTGGTCGTGACGGATTGTTTTTGGGTTTCCATTTTTTTCGTTTGGTTAGATTTCATCATTTTATTTGGTACTCTCCAATTGGAATTACATTGCAGTTGGAGTCGCAAGGTTTTATTCTTGGCATTCAGATCATTAATGAGAAGCAATGTACCATTCCATTGTCAGATACGCGATTCTTCCTTGATACATTTATTTCATAAAGAAGAGTATTGGTTTTTAAGAGAGCTTAGTATCGGTACACATTTAGATGGTGTCCGCATTGGTACGGTTCAGTCCCATTTCAATGACTTACACTGATGAGACCAATATCAACGTGCGAATGCCTCGCAGCGAAGAGCGCACCGTACAGTGTGTGTTCAATGAGGAGGGTGAAAGGATTGGTGATTACAGGCAGCAGGTAAGCACTACGCAGGTCTCGGGCTCGGTGTATCAGCAACTTACTAAAGGTAGCCATAGACTTATTAATCATGTTATGCGTCATATTCCTTGACAGATCGCAGTTGTTAGGACGTCGCCTTGGATTAAGTTTAGTATTCTTCAAAAAAAACATTGGACGGTTCTGTCTAACCCCTCAAGTTTATTGCAAGAGGTATGTTACGTATAAGAGTGGTTTACACACTATTCACATTCAAGCACAGGCAAACTGTGAAGTTGTATTTTCATTTCCTTCAGCAGGTCATTCCAGCAGTTAGGATCGCTGATGGTTCATGATGAACAAGGAACTGAGTTCTTGTTGTAGGTTTGGTTCTTATACTGTACGTGTTACTTTTTTTGTACACAAGTAACCAGATAATTAGAATCACTCACAATAATATTGCAGAGTAGTGAGGTGCTTGGGAGCATGCGATTAAGTCTCCATTCACTAATTTTTATTCATCTTTCCTTTTTTATTGAACACCATCAATTGAATACAGATAGATAAATAAATGCATACATAGCTACATGAGGCAATACTACTGAAGACAAGATATGAGAGGGAGAATAAAAGCCTTTCAACATTTCATATCAGAGTATAGTCAAATTAATTGCCACCATTTAAAATTCAAGGGGTTCTTTTCACGTGGAGTGGCATATTGCCGCAATCTGTTGGTTAAACCTAGTGCTGTGGTGATCTAGTTTCGGTGCACTTAATTGATATGCATGTATGCATAATAGATCATGTTTGCTGTGAATGAATCCCAACTTGATTTACTATTTGTTTTTGTTTAGAGTGGCCCCTGAGAAAGGGATCAAGTCCCGAAATGCATTTGGCACAACAATTATAAGTGGATGCATCAGTGAACTCAACATTGTAATTGGTTATAGATATAATTTGAGAAATTAGGCAAAAAGTACATAGGATCGGTCTTTGCATTAGAAAAAGGACATTGAAATTGAATTTTGAATATTGTTTAAATAAACAATAAGTATGAAGAATGAAATGTAAGTGTTTATGTTGTTTTACAGTGTAAGAAATTCATTCGCAGTGCGCAGAGTCCAAGGAACCAGTGGTACTTAGCTTTTTCATTTGAAAAGCAGGAGAGGACAGCTACGGTTTTATGTTGCGACACAGGCACCTAAACAGCTCTCCTGTCATTCTTTAAAAGTTCAAGAGGGGTGGAACGCTAAGCGCATTTTGCACAACTTCAAGGCCACTGACCGGGTTAGGCCAACCGCAGCATCGGTCGGAAACAGAGAGAGAGCATGGTTTCCCATTAGCAGAGTTCATGTGAACGTTGCAGATACCTGCGGCAAACCACCTTCCGTCAATCGGGAAGGCGGGGGGGGTGGGGGGCGGGGAGGAGAGGGTACCGACTCTTACTTGTTCCCTTTACAGAGCGACATCCAAGACTGAGGCAGCTGGAAGACGGCTTAAGCTGAGGGCACTTCCACCAACGAGTACCACCTGAGCAGTGCTCTGCATTGACCAAGTGGTAGCTCAATTAGTACATGAATCACAGTGCGAGCAACAAACAGCCAGCAGAGGGGCACTAACCAAAGCGAATAAATCTGTACTTAGTCTATGCACCATGGAATGAAAAGGAAGTGATGCATTTAAAGACTGAGGCGGCCATATTGAGGCTGAACGAAAACAAAGGGCTCAAGTGCATAGGGCTAGCCTCCAGCGTTGAAACAGCAAGAGCATAACAATAAGGACAATACAGTGAACAATCATGACAGTCACGCATTAACCAGTACTCTGGTTTATTATAATATTGTCGATATCATAATGCTATGCTATATAATATTATGCTTTTTCTATATTCTTTGTGCTTGCATCCTGCCAATATTGGTAGATTAGATCTACGCTGTTAGTTTAAATTGCACATCTCTTGTATACACCATTTTAACGTTTTAGTTGTGTTTAGATGTACGTTTCTGTTTTCTATCTGATCTGTATTCTGAAATCCTTATGTAATGTAACGGGTTCTATTGTAAAGCGCTCTGAAACCTTCGGGTAAAGTACGCACTATATAAAAACACACAAATAAATGTCAAATGCTGCCCAATGAGAAGGCAGCAAAGAAGAGCGACAATGATGAATAAGAATGGTAAGCTACGGGCGGGTTCCAAGCCCATAACTGAACACAAGAGTTTTGCAAGCGAGAGCGCAGGCTTGACCTAAAAAACAACTGTTCTGACCAAAAGATTAGTAGTAACGTATAATTTATTAACTGTCGTTGTAGTTTTGCAGCTTAAAGTATTTTCTTGATTCACATGCTGTGCATTAATCCCCCATCTAGTGGTTGGGTCCGGAATTGTTGTATTTGTCCTTTTTTTCCCCTCTGTTGGTGCGCGTCGATGTACCTCAATTTGGTGTCGCCTAGTGACGTCGCCATCTTCAGACTTTTTTTCTCTTTCTCTCCTCCTTTTTTCATCTTCATTGGTGGAGGAGGGTGGGTTTGATGTGAATCCAGAAAATTGTTCAAGCTACAAAACTACACCGACAGGTAAGAAACTATACATTTTGCAGTGTGAATCTTTTCTGGATTCACATGCTGTGCATAGTTTTTGTAGCGGTTTGTTATTACAGTGGCGGCTGGGTTGAAGATGAGCGTTGGTTTGAGAATAGATGTTGTAAGACCCTTTGTCCTACTTGGGCTTCCGTATTCATTTGAATGTCCACACAGTAGTGTTTGTGACCGTGTGCACTGAAGACCATGTTGCTGCTATGCAAATGTCTTGAAGTGGTGTGTTTGTTACAAAGGCGATAGTTGCCCCCTTCTTCCTTGCCGAATGTTCCGCTGGGGCCCTTTGTAATGTCTCCCCTGTGGCACAATTGTATTGTTTGTGCTATCCATCTTGCAATTGCGTTCTTAGTTATTGGTCTCCCTAGAAAACGATTTGCAAATGATATAAAGAATGTTTTTTTTTTCCCTGTATTCCTTTGTTCTTTCAATTTAATACATTACTGCCCATCTAGCGTCAAGGATGTGTAACATCCTTTCTGCATGTGTCTTTGGTTTCTGGAAAAAACTTGGTATCTGTATGGTTTGATTCATATGGAACTGTGAGATCACCTTTGGCATGAATTGTGGATCAGTTCTCACGACAATTCAGTCGTTATGTATTTGGAAATAGGGTTCCTGTAACGTTAGTCCCTGTAACTCACTCTACGTAGTGATGTTATTGCTACCAAAAATGCTGTCTTTAGCGTGAGTATTTGTAGCGTGGCCTTGTGTAATGGTTCAAATGGTGCCTTCATTAGTTGAGAGAGTACCATATTTAAATTCCAAAAGGGTGCAGGTACACTCTTTGGAGGTGCGATTCTTTTGCTTCTTCTAGTAGCCTTTGGACCACTGGTGAAGTGAAGAAGCTTCTTCCTGTGTGGCCCCATGTATATGCTACTATTGCTGCTAGGTGAACATTTAGTGATGCATAGGTAAGCTTACAATCCAGTAAATATGTTACCTACCTTAGCACTGTTTTATCCTGTGTTCTTTTTGAGTAGCACTTCCTTAAGACACCATAGAGAGTATCGTTTTCACTTTGCCGTATAACACTTCCTAGTGGTAGGCCTTCTTGCCTCCCTTAGGATTGCCATTGTGTTCTCCTTTAACTTTAGGTGTCTGAACTCTATGTCCTCAGGAGCCATGCTGCCAGGATTAAGGCCTCTGGTTCTGGGTGAAGAATCCTCCCTTCTGGCATTGTTAACAAGTCTTGTCTTTTTAGCAATTTGCTAATTGTGCCCTGCGATATTTCCATTATTTCCGAAATCCAGGTTTGCCTAGCCAATTGTGGAGCAATTTGTATCATCTTCAAGCGGCTGGTTCTGCATATCACCCTGTGAAGTAGTGGTATTGGGGGAAAAGCGTATGCAAATATCCCTGACCAGCATTCCCTATGGACTGTTGGTAGTATTGCCTGGATGCGAAGCGTTGGCATTTTGTGCTCTGGGGTGTTGCGAAGAGGTTGATCTCTGGAGTTCCCTATTTCTGAGAGACCATGAAGCTTGCCTGCTCACAGTCTGTCTGCTTCTACATTGTCCTTCCCCAGTAGGTGCATTGCTACTATGTTCATTCATGTGGAATTACCCAATTCCACAACTGTTGCGCTTGTGTTGACAGTGGTATTGATTGTGTGGTCCACCCTATTTGTTTATGTACAACATGGTGGTTGTGTTGTCTGTCTGTATTAGTATTGTGTTCCCCCCAGAGCTCTTTCTGAAAGGCTTTTAAGTCTAGAAACACCGTCTTCAAGTCCAGGATGTTGATGTGCTGTATTACATCCTGCTCCTCCCACACTCCTCACTTTGAGGTTGTTCATGTGTGCTCCCCATCTCATCTAGGAGACCTGTCGTTATGGTTTAGTTGAGTTGGTTGTGTAAAAGGTCTTCCTTGCGTTAGGGTTGCTCTGTTCCACCATGCTATCTCTTGCTGTATCCTTTGCGTGACACTGAAACAAAGTTCAGTATCTATACCCATCCCTTTTCCAAGTACTAGGATACCTCCCAAACCTTTTGTAGTCCTTTGCGTGACAACCACTAGATCTTCCCAACTCCCTGTTGCCTGTGACCATTGTACCTGAAGTCACTCCTGGAACGGTCTCATGTGTAGTCGTATGTTTGGTATCAAGTGGTGCAGAAAGCCATCATACCTAGCAGCTTCCCCACTGTCCGAGCTTGCCCCTTCTGGTATAGTGATGTCTCCTTCAGCAGTGCTGCTGTGCTCTTCTCCCTCAGGAAAATTTCCCTTGGATTGAATCCATTTTTGCTCTCAAGAACACTTTCTCTTGTTCTGGTTTATGGAATGACTTCTCCCAGTGGATGGAGAATCCCAGCTGGTATAGTGTCTATTACCTGTTGCATATGTTGTTTGCAGGTTTTGACTGAGTTTGTCCTTACTAGCCAGTCTAGGTAAGGGTACACATGTATTCCTGGTGGTCTTAGATATGCAGCCCCACTGCCAGCCACCTTGTGAATACTCTTGGTGCTGATTTTATACCGAAGGCCAGCACCTTGAATTGGTAGTGCGTTTTGTTAATCAAAAACCTTAAGAATTTTGTCTTTTGCGTTCATGGGGATGTGCAAATAGGCGCTCTTTAAGTCTATTGTAGACATGTAATCCCCTTTTTAGGTCGAGCCTAGAGTCAGCGCACATGCGCTGCTCTGCGAGACATGGAGTATATCCTCTCGGGGCATTGATAACGCCCCTGGCTTCCCATTGGCTCCTATGTGCGCTTTTAGACAGTCCCATCCTTTTATTGGCTAATTTTCACGTTTGTCCTGCCTTTCGGTGGGTGGTTCCCATCGCTGGGGACTGGCCCAGTACCGTGTGGTATTGCTCTTCTGTTTTATTTCATTGCGTCGTTACACTTTTTCTGTTTTCTTGGGCAGTATGGAAACACGAAGGGTCTGTCCCCTCTATTGACCCTCAGCGGGTGACATGGCCATCCACCTTCCGGATTGTCAGTCCCGATATGCCCTTCAGGCTGTGAAGAGGATGTCAAAGCCACAGCTGGCATCTTACATTTTAGAGGTTCAGATCCATTTGCCGATGAAGTTCACTTTCGTTTGACAAAGATCGGAGCAGCTTTGGGGCGGATCTTCGGAAGTATACCACCTTTTTCACCTCCCAATAGTGCCTCTACCTCGTCGATTAGAGAGTCAGTCATCCATATTCAGTAGTGTTTTTAGTTTGGGCGTGTCCGTTGGCAGTGCCGTCTTACTACTTTTGATTTTCCTCCCTACTAACCTCTTCAGCCTTATGTTTCCCCATGTTGAGAGGGCTTTTGAACTTTGTTTTCTGGTTACTGCTAGCAACTGTTCAGTACTCAAGATTCTGAGTATGACAATTGTTCTTTATCAGTTGCGGGGCGACACCATAGCTAGTCTGCAGAATCAACAGGGAGGAATCGAATCCGGGCTTACAGCTAATTCACACTGTCCAAAATGGGAGAGGCGAAGAGGGTTGCCCCAGCTCTTCCTGGCACTGACTGGCGTGGGCTTTGCCCGGGCGTGTTCCGCTCTGCGGGACTGCAGCGCGTTATTTGAACCACTAGGGAGATTAATCACAGCTGCTTAGCACAAGAGCATTGTGGGATGAGATGTCCCCAGCAGCAGTATCGACACCCGCGGCTCTCCCCAGTAGGCGTAGCAAACACTAGAGTCCTTCTCTTGGCAGGGACAGGCAAAAAGCACTCACCACTCGTAGGGGCAGCCCAGCACTTGGTGACACTTGCCCCTATTGTTGAAATGCAGACCCCGGTGTGCAGGACTTCAGAGCGGCAGGTAAGTGATTTATTTTTATGCCCGCCCATACTACCCGCCCCGCCCCCGGGGCATGCGTTACAGCATTTTTAATGTTAATTCTTTGTTTTTTAATACAGTCGCTCAGTTATACATAATATCTTAATTATATCTAAGGTAACAAATGTTTAAAACACTAATTATAACTTTATAACATACTGTATAGCACCCACACTGCTCTACATCATAGCTTAAACACATTGTCAAAGCCAATAGCTCTTGCTAAACACTTAGAAGGTCCCAAAGGCGAGACCTATTGGCTATGCCAATGCTTGTTGTAGTTGTGGTATTACCTCCTGCAGGTTTGCCATCTTGAACTTTTGCATTTTTATAAATTTGTTCAGGAACCTCCAATCCAAAATAGGGCATAGTGTCTCGTCTATCTTTGGAACTAGGAAATAAGTGGTTTGTTTCCTTTGTTTATCTCCCTGTTTGGAACTAACTCTGCTTCCTTTGTCAACATTTCTTCTACTTGAGTAGGTGTGTTTCTCCCTTGGAATGTACCTTCCTTCTTGGGCCTCTGTTTGGAGTTGTTTTGATTAGTTCTATGCAGTAACTGTATTGTATTATGTTTAGAATCCATTTGTCCAAAGTGATATGTTTCCGTTTGTTAAGGAAGTGTGTTAGTCTTCCTCATACTGGCGTAGAATGCAGGAGTAACTGTTGGTTAGATTCTGATTTTAGTCGCTTTGTCTTTCCTGTGGACACTCCCTGGTCGTTTTGGGGTGTGTATTGTGTGACGTTGTCACTTGGTTGTAGGGGTAGCTCCCGCTCCTTTGCGATTGGCCTCTTCCACGAGGGCGTCCTCGAAAGGACGTTCTTCCTTGCTGGTACTGCCAACTTTGTTGCTGCCCCTGCTGCTGCGATTGGTTTCCTCCTTGGTAAGTTTGCTGGTAGGTTTGATGCGAGGTTGTGGGGTGGAAATTCCCCCTACCCGCTGGCGTTCTTGAGGAGGTGGTTCCTCTACACATGCCCCCTCTGAACTGTAGAGCCCCCTCGTTGTCCTTTAATTGATTTAGGGTGTCGTTGTGGAAAAGTAGGTCTGTTATCTTGCCATTCGCTCTGCCATTTTTCGCTTCACCCTCCATTTTTCCATCTCTACCGGTACCACGAACGCTCTGTGGCTTCACGTCTTGATTTGCCTCATTTCTGCACGGACGCCCACGCCCTGTTCGTGCCCCGGCCTGCCATAACCTGTCTGAACTCATGCTAAACCAGTCAAACAGGGCCGTTCGTGCCCCGGGCTGCCACAGCCTGTCCGAACTCATGCTAAACCAGCTGAACAGGGAGTTTCCCATGCGCTTAACTGTCTCCATCCTGCACGCTGCACCCCACGGGGGCTTAACGACTGCCATCTGCTGATTTTATCAGAGTAATCACTGTTTCTATAATCATGGTTTCTTCTGCTGATTTTATCGAAATAATCACTGTTTGTATAATCATGATTTCTTTGTTCTATGTGCACGCCTAGGGTGGGGATGAAGGGTATAAAAAGATACGGAACTGAGAATTTCAGCAGATTGCCTCCTCAGACAGCTATGGGTGTCTGTTGCTGATGCTCTCTCTCATGAGACTGGAATAAATATCTTTATTCTCCGTGCTCCAGTGTCGGTCTCAGTTTGTATTCCGGACCCGTGGACGAAGGGTGACCCTGCACCTTTGGGTGGTCTTCTGAGACCCCCAAATCCACAATTGGCGCCCAACGTTGGACCCATCAGTGACGCGGCTGCCCGGTCGAGGGGTCCCAACGAGGAAGTTTGAACGGACGGTGGTGGGGTATACCTACGCGAAAGAGACCCTCGTCTTCGTAGCCACCACCTGACCTTCACTGCATCTGAGAAGACCCCCGCAAGTGGCGCCGGTCCTGACTGGGGCCCCCGATAGACTTGGACGATCCTTGCAGTAAAGAGACCGCCTGGAGAACGAGAAAGGATTCTGGTAGGGTCGCTGGTTTGCGACACCTTTTTGTTGTTTGTTTTTGTTGTCTGGTTCTTGTTCACTCTTTGCAAAAAGTGAAGGTAAACGGGTAATGTGGACTTTTTGTCCGGCTTAGAAATTTGTAGAGACGTTTTGATAAAATAACATAGAAAACATGCCCGTGTTTAGTAAATTTGCACAATGGTGTTGTTGCACATCTCGATCGAAGGTGCTGGAGGATAGTCAGCCGGCTCCCCCGGAAGGTAACCCAAGTAAGGACATGTACATAAAATACGGTATTTCTCCCATAATGTATAATTCATTATGGCATAAATACACGACTAAGGATATACAGACTCAGTGGCCCATGTACGGCTCTTTCGAACCCCAGAAGATTGAGGCTGTAGAAGCACAACTTCATAGGAGGAGGTCGCGACAAGCTATGTTTGACGCCCTAGGCCAATGGAAAAAGGAGGGAGCTGAGAGGGAAAGAAGGATTCAGGCGAGGCTACAGAAAAAAGGGTCGAAAAAGCGATAAACAGACGTTAATAGAATTACAACAGGAAAAAGTTGCGTCCAACATCGCATGTGCGGACAGGGAACACAGGTTGAACGCGTCTGGTCAGTATCCTGTGCGTCATGTACCACTAGCGCGAGCAGACCCCATGAAGAGGAACTCCCTCCTCCTCCTCCCGTTGCCGCCACCATATCATGTCCCTCACATTCCTCATGCCCCCCCACCGATGAATGAACATAGACACCCTGAGAATGCTCAGCCCCCACCTCCTGATCTCACTACTCCTCTTGTCCAAATTGACACAGAGCAAACGCCCTCTGCCCGATACCGAATACCCCGTGTCACCCAAACGGAAAAACTTGCCCTTGAAGGCCTAGCTCGCACCTGCTTAGAGGACCGCTCCACCCCTAATCAGATTCGCGCCATTTACGAAGCCTATACACCACCCCATAAGGGTTATTTCCTGCAACGATTTGTTTACGAAGAGTTCTCCCTGTATGAGAAACGCCACAGAGTAACACCAGAAGAGCATGTTAGAGGGTTGTACCGTAAGTTGATAGAGGGGCGAGAAAGTGTTGAAGAAAGCCACAATTTGTTAGCATTAACGCTACAAATGATGGAAGGTCTAAGAAGGAGCGAGGACGGGGAGGAAAAGTTACCAGTAGTAGAAGGCGCAGT
Source organism: Calotriton arnoldi (assembly GCA_963921515.1). Lineage (NCBI taxonomy): Eukaryota > Metazoa > Chordata > Amphibia > Caudata > Salamandridae > Calotriton > Calotriton arnoldi. The sequence goes on along the minus strand of CAWUFW010002057.1, from coordinate 360,456 downwards.
GGGAGGCCGCATGGCGCCAATAAGGGAAGCTGCCCCAGTCTTCGTCCCTGCTCGAGGACAGGGTACTGCTGAGGGAGTAGATAGTCCGGATGCAAAGAGCAGGACACTATATAATTGGGTGTATACTCCGTGGCTTCGAGTTGATGTCCTGGCTTTTAAAAAGGACCTGCCTGACCCCCGGAAGAATCCTACGGGATACTACGAAGGGCTGGACACGGTTATTACCACTTATACAATGACACTGACTGACAGATCAGTTCTTTGGATTAATTCTGCCCCCAGATATTTGGAGACCCATAAGGAAAGTTGACGATTAGGCCTTGATCGGACATAAGTGAGAAGATTTGGCCACCATGGATAGGGACAGAAAACCAGGTGAAAGGCCTGCTGAAGCTATTTTAGCCCTGCCAGGTAACATAGTGAAAAAGTTGAAGGCAACAATTCCGGCCAGGAAAGTAGACTGGACAGTCATCACTGCTTGTAAAAAAAAAAAATCTGAGGAAACTACATCTGACTACTTCTCCCGCCTCAGCCAGGTGTTCATTGACTATAGCGGACAGGACTCGACGACAGACAGGCCGACACTTACTAGTCCAGACTTTTCCTAAGGGATTGTTGCCACCCATTTCCACCAAGTTACAGAGTAGTGAAAGTACATGGCCAGCGTCCACGCCAGCACAAATATTGACAATGGCCCAATATTATGAACATTTGCAGAATAAAATCGAAGAGGAAAAGGATAAAAAGAGAAGAGATTTAAAAGAGAAAGTAATACTGTCCCAAATAAGTACTAGAGGAGGGGGTATAAATAAAGGGCCGCAACCTTTATATCAATCTGCAACTGCTAGAATCCACCAACTCCCACGCCAACTGTCCCAGGATCAATGCGCGTACTGTAAAGAGACGGGCCACTGGCGCGCAGCTTGTCCTCTTTTACAGCGAAATACAATGGGTCGGGGAAGGGGACTGAGTAGGGGAAGAGTCCCACCCTCCAACGAACAACGCCCCAATGTCTTCGATAACAATAGACAGGCTTTCGCACATGATTTTACAGTTGACCACTTCCCCGACAGTGAATTTGCATGAGACAGCCAGGGACAGGGAAAGGAACCAGTGGAACTTCCAGTCGATCAATCAGGCTCCTATGTCACAGCTTCAGTGGTTGGAACTCAGGGCAAATTCTTGGTCGACACAGGTGCCTCTAGAAGTGCCCTCTCACACAAACTGATTCCTAGGGCGCCCCTGTCTGGCTTATCGGTCACATCCGTAGGATTTGACGGCACGCCCTCCACCAACCCCCTTTCTACTGAGGTGCCCCTGGACATACAAGGAAACAGTGATGGCCTCTTTCCTGCTCTCCCAAAATTGCCCAGATAATTTGATGGGCACCGATCTCTTAAAACATTACAGAGCCACCATTCGCTGTTCTCCCCAAAATGTCAGAGTCATATTGTTTGACAATAATTGCCCCCTCGGTTATAAATCCCGTTTTTATTTTGTCTCACTGATTCAGAGCAGCAGGATTTGTCCCAATTACCCGACGCCCTGTGGGCTTGTCACGAACACCGACGTGGGAGAGATTGTTATGGACCCTGTCCAAATAACAGTAAAACAAAATGCACCTCTTCCCCGCCTCCCTCAGTATAAAATTTCTGCAGACGGCGAAAAGGCCCTCATGACTATAGTGCAGGATATGATTGCAGCTGGGGTAGTTGAGGAAGTCCAGTCCAACATCTGCAATAGTCCTATCCTTCCAGTTTTAAAACGTACGTCCACCTCTGAGAAAATATACCGTTTTGTCATTGACCTTCGCGCGATCAACAAAATAGTGGTCCCGCAATATCCTGTGGTCTCTGACATAACTATACTAACAATGATCCCCTCAACTGCTACCACCTTCACAGTCATAGACCTCAAGAATGCCTTTTTCTCCATACCCATCGAGATTCTTGATACCTTTTTGGCTTCACCCTCAGGAACAGATCCTACCGTTTCTGTAGAGCTCCTCAGGGGTACACAGTGAGTATATACAGCCAAGCCCTTAAACAACAGCTGGATCAGATAAAATTACCACCTGGCGCTACCCTCATCCAGTACGTCGATGACATACTTTTGGCTGCAGACACTCCCGCCCTGGCTCGCACTGCCTCTCTTACTACTCTATACTTTTTAGCGTCACAGGGACATAAGGTGTCCAAGAACAAGCTACAGTATTGTAGACAGCAGGTGACCTACCTCGGCCATCTGCTGTCTAAGGAGGGACGTACCCTCACACCTGACCACATCCAAACAATACTACGCCTTTCTTCTCCTACTACCCAAAGAGATGTTCGTGCACTAATTGGTCTCACTTCCTTTTGTCGTCAATGGATTCCAAATTTTTCCCTCATAGTTAAGCCACTCCTTGCTTTACTTACAAAAGACACACCCACACCTCTCCCTTGGACACAGGAACATGACCAAGCCTTTCAAGACTTACACCACGCTCTTTGCTCTGCACCAGTACTGGGCACACCAGATTACTCTAAACCCTTTTGCCTCTACTCCCATGAACGCTCAGGATGCGCTCTCTCGGTCTTGACCCAAATTCACGGCACCAAACAACGCCCATGCGCCTACTTTTCGGCCACTCTAGACCCTGTGGCCCGAGGTCTGCCCTCTTGTCTTAGAGCGGTCGCGGCTGCGGCAGTCTCTATACGACAAAGTGAGGGAATTGTTTTGGGATCCAAACTGACTGTACTAGTTCCCCACGCAGTCGACATATTACTGAATCAGACAAAGACACAACACCTCACTAGTGCACGACTGACAGGATACGAACTTACGTTGTTAGCACCCCATATCACGCTAAAGCGATGTACGACCTTAAACCCCGCCACACTCCTGCCGACACCAGATTCAGACGCCACAGACTTTCCACATGACTGCCTCTTTCGAACAGAAGAACAGACTAAGGGGAAGGTGGATTTGAAAGACATGCCTCTCACGGAACAGGATGGACAATTGTGGGTGGATGGGTCTTGTATTAAACTATTAGAAGGTACCAGATCTGCTGCCTATGCCGTCACTACTACCAATACCATTGTTGAGACTGCACGCATACCCCAGAAATCGGCCCAGGCCGCGGAGCTTATAGCTCTCATCCGCACTTGTATCCTTAACCAGGATCTCGCTATCACTATCTATACCGACAGCTAGGACGCATTTGGGGTAGCCCACAGTTTCGGTATCCTCTGGAAGGAGAGGGGGTTCTTAACGTCACATGGTACACCCATCCAGCATGGTGACTTAGTCACTGCATTGCTCCAAGCATTGACACTGCCCCGAACACTAGCTATTGTTAAATGCAACGCACACAAAAAAGTCAGACGAAATAGGACTAGGAAATGCCTTTGCTGATGACAGCCCGGGCTACTGCACAGGAAAAAACATATACCCCTATGTACGTAGTAAAATCCCAAGCAGAGAAGTGGCATGACGTTAGACAACAGATCCGGGACATCCAGTCTACTGCCACTCTCAGAGAACTTCAACAATGGGAAAAAGAGGGCATGTTCGACGAAGAAAATTGTTGGCGGTCCAAGGATACAAAGCTATGGAAGTTGCCAAATGCCTATCTCCTCCCATTGTTGAACATGACTCATTTACCGGCCCACACCAATGCTGCCACCATGACTAAAATATTACAGGAAGTGTGGGATAACGACCAACTCCGGTCTACTGCCACCAGGCTGGTCCAACAATGTTCGGTTTGTCTCCGCTACAATGTAGGAAAAGGGACTCTGGTACCACGGGCAGGATACGCCATCCCATCATCACCTTTTGAGGTTCTGCAGATGGATTATATCCAAATGGAACGATGCAACAACCTTAAATATGTTATGGTGGTTGTTTGCGCGTTCAGCAAATGGGTGGAGGCCTACCCGGTCAGAGACAACACTGCCCTAACTACTGCCAAGATATTGTTGAAGGAATTATTTCCCCGCTACGGCCTTTGCAGAGTCCTCTGGAGTGACAGCTGGAGTCACTTCATTGGAGAAGTAATCAAGCACGTATTAGCGGGATTGGGGGTTCAACAGAAATGTCATGCCATTTTCCACCCCCAATCGGCAGGCCTGGTGGGAAGATACAATGCCACGATCAAATCTAAACTAGCCAAAATAGTGGAAACTACGGGGCTCAGATGGCCAGATGCGTTGCCACTGGCACTTCTATCAATAAGATCTGTCCCGCATTCTCGCACCTAGTTGACCCCATATGAGGTGGTTTTTGGACACCCAATGAACATCTGGGGCACGCCCCCTGCTACCACATGGTCTGATTCTCCTTGTGAATTGCTGAGTTACTATTTGTCTGTACTTACACGAACTTTGTCCTCTATTCATCAGCAGGTCCGGGAAGCATTGCCTGACCGATCCACTGGGCCGGGAGACACAATCTTACCAGGGGATTATGTGATAAAGAATTTTGCCCGCAAGAAAACGTTGGAACCCCGGTGGAAGGGTCCCCGGCTGGTCCTCCTGACAACTAGAACGGCCCTACGAGTGGAAGGCAAGAAATCATGGATACATGCCGTACATTGCCGGAAGGTCCCCAGTATCACTCAAACTGATCCCGCCTTGTCCACCTACAAGGAAGTATTAACGTGCGACCCCCCCTTTGTATGGCCTCCAAGAACCAGAACTTGAATTATTTGAAGATAACACTGTGCCAACCAAAGAAAGATACACCCTCCGTCCTCGCACGGCCTCTGGAGCTCCAGCGACCGGACAGGTTGGTTGAGCCAAAAGTCGCAAGGCGGTAGTACAGTCTGGAAGGGTGGATCGGTATTCCTTGTAGTGGGATACTGAGAAGCCTAGCCAGTGAAGCAACCACCAGCTACCGGCGACGCGTAGGGCCCAACTTTCCTCTCCAACAGCTGTAAGAGCCCAAAAGAAGACTGATTATGACCAACGACGAAACAATGCAACTTTCCAACAAGAGAGCATTATGTAACAAGCTGCATAATAAAAGGTCAATAGCTTTGACGACGGTTCTTTTTCTTACTATTATTCTCACCATCCTCTTCTGGATCATAGAGGAAAGGACACCAGCCAAGGGTACCATACTGCCGACTGATGCCACACCTCCTGAGCACTCGCATGTATCCTTGCCCCCTTATCTCCAAAACAGAAGACAAGACTTTTGGAACAACACCTTTATTCAAATGTTGCATCAACATAATATGGTCATGAACAAAACCAACGGTTGGATCTGTGGTCTTCTGCCTCACTCTATGGAAAACACCATATCCTACCTTCCTTACTCCTATTCGGTACATGCCTCTTGCACTGCCCGGATGATGCTCATCATGGATGCCCAGCAGACTAATCACGTCGCCGATACCGTTCTTCAGCAATTCAGGGATGAATTCTGGCGAAACAAGACAGGCAACGCCGTCAACCCTTTCTGTCCAACTAACAGTTCCATGAAAATGTCGGAAGATGAAAAAAAGGAAATGTTGATCTTCAACACCACTGACCGTCTTCGCTTTTCGAACTTCAAAAAGAAGACCCCCGCCAAGCGAACATTGCCCCCATCTGTTGTTCGCATTCCTGGACTTGTATGTATGTATCAGAGGCTTAGGTACTGAGTACGTTGGGGACAGCTCTTGGCCATAAGAGCAACTCTGAACGCGACATCTCCACCGCCCCTTGTTGCCTCCCCAAACACCTATTTCGTGTGTGGGACAAAGGCATACACCTGGCTTCACAAAAACTGGGGAGGCACGTTATATAGCCTTCCTCCTGCCTATATTGCTCCTCTTCAACATCGCGCCCTCCGCAACAACGACGATGTGATTGACCAAACAGACACTACCTCTCAACAATTCCTGGATGCCATGAAGGGCTTCCTCCCCTTCTGGGGACCGATGGAAAACAGCAGAGCCATTCGCCACCTCACCAGAGTCATGGAAGCGACCGTCAACATCACAGCTAGTATTTTGGCCAACAACACTGCGGCGCTCCAAGCGGTACGCCTCGTCATTTTACAAAACCGCAAGGTCCTTTATGTCATCCTTGCTGATTGCAGAGGAGCGTGTCGCATCATCGGCACCAGCTGCTGCGTGTACATCCCGGATCATTCCTCATCTGTCTACGCGGCTATTTCCACGCTACATCGAATCGCCTCTGATCTCCATCAAGATACCGGCTCATGGTCCCTTGGTTCCTGGATATGGCAACTTCTGCTGACATGGGGATGGAAGGTCCTAATGATCATCCCAATACCTCTTGCATTGATTTTCTTTTGCTGTCTTTGCCTTCAATGTGGTCCCCCACTTTGCGGCCTCTGCGCGAACACCATCAAGCCAGTCCCCATTGTCGAGAACAATAAAATAATGACTGAACGTGAGACCGCTATCAATGGACATTGTAATTGACTAAAAATGGTTTCGCTTATGGCAAAAAGGAGGGACTGTGGAAAAGTATATCTGTTGTCTTGCCATTCGCTCCGCCATTTTTCGCTTCAGCCTCCATTTTTCCATCTCTACCGGTACCACGAACGCTCTGTGGCTTCACGTCTTGATTTGCCTCATTTCTGCACGGACGCCCTCGCCCTGTTCGTGCCCCGGCCGGCCACAACCTGTCTGAACTCATGCTAAACCAGCTGAACAGGGAGTTTCCCATGCGCTTTACTGTCTCCATCCTGCACGCGGCACCCCGCGGGGGCTCAACGACGGCCATCTGCTGATTTTATCAGAGTAATCACTGTTTTTATAATCATGGTTTCTTCTGCTGATTATCGAAATAATCACTGTTTGTATAATCATGGTTTCTTTGTTCTATGTGCACACCTAGGGTGGGGATGAAGGGTATAAAAAGATACGAACTGAGAATTTCAGCAGATTGCCTCCTCAGACAGCTATGGGCGTCTGTTGCCGATGCTCAATCTCTCATGGGACTGGAATAAATATCTTTTCTCTCCGTGCTCCAGTGTCGGTCTCAGTTTGTATTCCGGACCCGTGGACGAAGGGTGACCCTGCACCTTTGGGTGGTCTTCGGAGGAGACCCCCAAATCCACATTGTCTACCACACTTCCAAAGAGCTGTTGCCCATTGAATGGTGCATTCAGAATATTGTTTTGAACTTCTAGCTTGAATCCTAAGATGCATAGCCATGCATGTCTTCTCTCCGTGAGACCAATCATCATTTGCCTGCTTGATGTCTCTGCAGCATTCATGGCTTATTTCAGGCATGTATTGGCTATGTTCTTCCCCTCTTCAACCAAATGTGTTGCCCTTTTTTGGTATTGTTCTGGTAGATGCTACAGCAGGTCTCATGCCAGTGCTGATATGCGTGACGGTTGAGCAGATCATTCGAATTTGCAATGCGCCACTGGTTCTCCGCAGTTCTCACAACCTTTCTGCCCATTAGGTCCATTCTTTTGCTTTCTTTATTTGGGGGAGGTCCAGTTGTACTTGGCACATTTGCCCTATTCCTGGCTGTGGATGTTATGATTGAATCTGCAAGCACTAACCCCTTGATGCAACTTGGGTCCTTGGAGGAGCATTTGTATTTTCTCCCCTCTAGGTGCAACTGCTTTGCATGAGGCAGGCTCCTTGAAAGCTTCCTTCCCCTGGTCTAGCACACTTGGAACCATAGGGAGGAATTGGTTCCTAGATTGTGTAGGCAGTAGAGTTTCTAAAAAAAAAAAGCATGACTCAGGTTTTTACTGAAGTTGGACTCCAGATGTATCTGCTGCCCTTTTAATGACTTGGTTGTACATACCAATATCGTCTGGTGGAGAAGGCCTCTTAGGATAGGTGCCGACAGCCTCTTCTGGGGAATATGTCGAGGTCTTGCCATTGGAACCTCGTAGAACTATGAGCTTTCTGAACCTATGTATGTTTGTTTGTTCTTCCTCGAAGAACTCCTCTTCTTGTTCCTCCTAGGTTCGGAGGTTAAGGGAAGCTCTATGTCTGACGTTTTTCTCGAGTGTTGTCGAGCTTTTGGGCGGTATTTTAATTGGTTTCAGGCTTTCATCGAAATCCATCTTTCTTTGTAAAATATTTACCATTTCAGCTTCGAGCCTCTTCCTTTTCTTTTCAATCTCAGACTCGTGTGTTGCGACGTCGAGAACTTCAGCCTTTCTTCGAGGTTTAAGGCTCTTTTGTGGATGGTGCCGGCGGCAGGCCATACCTTTCAGATTTTGACCTCTTGCTTCGACATCGATGCGTCCTTTCCTTGACAGTCTTTCAACGTCTTGGATCTTTCTAGGGTCTTTCAGGCTACGGAGTCCTTCTCAACGGATCCTACAGTATGTTTATTTCGGGACGCGGCTGCGGTCGTCGAATGCTTGGACGCCGAGGCTCCCTTCAAGGCCCTGGAGTATGTTTTTCTAGAGTCGTCTAGTTTCTTCGAGGACGGCTCTCTTACCTCTCTAAGACTTCTTTTCGACCCCCAACACTTCGACGTCTGTCTCAGTCTCTCCTGCGACACGGTCCTACTCCTCGCCTGAGAGGCCCAGGTCTCATAGCATGCAGGGCCAGAGTGCAGCACCATCGCTGTCGTTCACTCGTCTCTGCCTCTCCCTCACCCTAAGGGTCTTCGGGGTGAACGCCGAACACACGTTGCAGTCCTCACTTTGGTGGTCCACAGTAAGCAGAGGTTGCCAACTGGATGTTGGTCTTATGGGCGAACTTGTGATTGAAGTTCTGTCAGAACTTGCAAGTGTTTTTTCCATCACCACGCACAAGGAGCACCCTGCACGCGCATTGTTCTACGGTCGATGAAGTAGTCCCTTTCCCTCTCAATGCTCTCCGGTACCTTTATCAGATGTCCTGTCAATTTTTCTCGATATTTTTCTGGTCGATTCTTCCCTCCAAAACTTGGAGCTCCTTCCGTATCGATCCAGACCCAACGGCAGAAACAGAAGAATCTGAAGATGGCAACCAAAGGTGGGAGCTATCAGAGGAATCACAGCAATGTCACTAGGGAACCCCAAATGGAGAGAAGTCGACACCCACCAACAGAAAAAAAACAGACAAATACAACAATTCCAGACCCAGTCACTAGATGGCAGAATAGTGCACAGCATGTGAATCCAGAAAAGTTTCATGCTTCAAAACAAGTGATGGGGCTAAAACAAAATGTAATTACAGTTTCGCTGGGCTGGTATTTTTAGGTCGAGCCTGGGCAGCACATGCACTGCGCTCAGCGAGGCATGCTGTTTTCAAGTATGGACTTAAAGCTCTGCCCATTTTCCGCCCATCTTTTTAATTGGCTCCTGTCACAATCCTTTGTAAACTGTGGCTTTTCATTGATCAATAGGCTTAGTAGTCCCTCCTTAGGACCGCCCTGTCTCATCTTGTAACCTCCCATACAGACTGGCTCCGTTACGTGCGTTATTACTCAGTAGGCTTTAATAACAGCCTCCGAGCAATATTTTCTTAATGACTTTATCCTGTCTGCCATTGCAGGCAGGACATGCTCAACTGCTTTTATTTTCTTTAAGCAGCACGCGTCTTTCTTTATGCGTCCCTCGCCACAAATTATTTATTTTTTCTAAAGTGGCGCTACGTCGCACTTTAACTTTAATTAGTGAAAGCGTGGCAAGAAAAAAAAAACATTTGTCTGTCAACTTAACAAATACAAATGCTTTTTTTTGTAAAAGCGCCCCATGCCGCGCTTTTACTTTAATGGCGGCCGCGCACCTTTCTTCAGATGAGCCCCGTCTAAATTTAAGGGACATGGCCGCCATTAAAGTGAAAGAGCGGCATGGGGAGCTTTTATAAACAAGCATTTGCAATGCAATAGGTCTCGCATTTGCAAGAGTTTAAGCTATTGGCACTGTAAATGACAATGCCTTTTATTTAGGTTTTTAAAAATGCCTTTTATTTAGGTTTTCAAAGCGAACACAGAAAAAAAAGGCATTGTTATTTACAATACCAAAAGCTTAAACTCTCGCAATGCAAAGAATCGTTCATAGACTGACTAGTGGCCTATGTGCCCGTCTAGGTCAACCCTTTTCTTTCAAATTATCAGTCTTGATTAATGTAATTTCGGAATCAATGCAAATATCCATTTAATTTTCATACAGTGTACGCACGGTACGAAAAGAGCAAATCCACCATGGACCAATGCATTTCCAGGAAATACAGTTTGTCCGGAGACAAAACACGAGAGAAAGGATTCTTGTGTTAAGATGCCTGCAGATGGGCCGAGTGTCTGAATCTTAGATAACGCCATATCAAAAATACTCGTAAAGTGGGGGTAGGGCCCACGTAGTTAACCAAAGTTTTGCTGAGCTTGATGAAAGGTGCGTGGACGAAAAGCACACGGATCTCACCAGCAGGCCCGACTAAAGTGACTGCAAGAAGCTACACAGACTTCGAGATCATTACAGGGATGGCTTCTGAATAGACTTGAAGTGGATTCTCACAAGCAGTTAGCAATGTTTGCAATTACCATAAAGGAAGTTGTTTGACGAAATGGGGAAGGTCCAAAAGCCATTTAATGGAAACTTCACAAGCCTGTAAAACAATAGCAGGGTAATTTCAAAGATCTCTTGAATGAGATGTCAGTCAAACCAGGAAACTTTCAGACTTCTGCTTAAAAGTATTTAATCATATTAGTATGTTTCAGGTATGGATAGCAATGGACTGGGGAGTCAAAAGAAAGGTGCATGCGTAAATCCAACTAAAATTAAATTTAAAAAAAGGTGACACCACATCACCATGAGCGCTATTAAGAATACAATTCCTTGTCTTTAAGAAAGTTATCAACCCACTCCCCATGCCGTTCCAACAAACAGAGAATATAGTTTTGCTACCTCTGCACCAGGACAAGCGACCCAAGAATGCCTTGCAACAGTTACAAGGCAGGAAAGCATCCTCTGCTGAAATATTTTGGTCTCCCCCTGTAAATCAAGGCCGGGAGGTACATCTGACGTAGGTTTGTGGGAGGACAATCGACGGGGATACTGATTTAGCACTTGGTTAATTGTATCCGATTCCATAGGAGAGTCTTTTTTCGGTCTCTCTCAACCTTACTGAGTCAGGAGAAGTCCTTTAAAACACAGTTAAGATTGCACAATCCATTTCAGAGCGTGCTTATCCTCTAAATGCTAAATTGACTAGGATGATTCAATACAGTCAAAGTCAATCAAATCATAGAATCACTTAAACAAAAAGCAAACTACAGAAATACAGCAACACCCGCTTGTGTCAGACAGGCTGAGTTAGAAAGCAAGAAATTAAACTAGTTATCTCCATACTGAGAATGGCCTGCGCAGAACTCCAATTAATAAAACATTCAATCACACCCACACCAAGCATAGAACAGTACCCAGACCAGGGCCCAACTGTTAAGTGCGAGTCAAAATGATCAAATAATGCATGCAAGCTGTGCATGTAAGATTAAAAAAAAAACAGCTAAAAACCCTTTTCTGTATAGGGATGATTGGGGTACCTCATACAAACCTCTGGAATTTTACACAACAGCTTATACACCTATTCGCAGTTGTAAAGCACCATAAACTACACAGTAAAGACCGACATTACACCTCAAAAGTGAGCCTGGTTGTCAAAGAAGCGTCAAATTATGTTAAAAGCAAAACGACAATCGTGAACATTACCTGCGCCATCTTGTCTGGTGGAATTCTATGTGCACATAAGTTGCAGTCATTTTAATCTATCACAGCCATTTTGTACTCTGTTGGTCACCTTTGTTTCACCCTGCCCTTACTAGCATCCCTCTGACCGACCTGGTACGTGTGCTGGGGGCTATAAACTCTATTTGCCGCAACAAACCTCAGTGCCACTTCCTGCCACAAACTCGTTTTTCCTCTCATCTCTGTTTTCAGGCAAACCTTTGGACACTCTACCCCTCACTGCACCTAGTTACACAAACAGGTTCCAAACACCAAAAAGACTCTTGCAACATGATTTATTGCACTGCAAACAGCAAGACTTGTTGTTACCAACAATGGGACCTGTTTTTATCAACAGAACGGACTCTTAGATCTGGCCGGTCTCACATGTTTTAGACCCTGAAGCAAGGTCCAGCTGCAAGATAAGATTGTCTGTTTGACCTGGGTGGGAAGAGAATTACTGTTGGGCTTGTGTGACAACCTGCCCGGGCGGGGACCCCAAGCTTGTGTAACCATGTTGATGAAACCAATGCATTGTGTCAAACCTGTATAAAAGGAAGAGCCAAAGGAGTTATCAGCAGAACACCTCCCTCAGACATCCCGGTGTCTGCAGATGACGTGATCTCCTCATGAGAAATAAACCTTTTTCTTGTCTTCCAGTTTCCAGCGCTTGCCTCATTATTTTGATAGCGAACCCAAAGTGAATTAGAGGTGGAACCCTGCACCGGGCAGCATTGAGGGTCTTAGAAGACTCGCTTCCTTTCACAAATTGGCGCCCAAACGTGGGGGCCCATCAGCGACGCGTGGGTCCGGTAGAGAGGTCCTAACGACGGAGTGAACGACTAAACGATTGGGGTATACCTGCCTGAGAAGACCCTTGTCTGGCTGCCGATCGACTGAACTTCACCGGTTCCGAACGGACCTTTCTCGAGTGACCTGCGGTCCTGACTGGGACCTTAGAGGAACGCCGCATTGATTGTTGGAGTGAGAGGACAACCAGGCGCTGGAAGGGGAAGACGAAGAACCGTCCATACGGTCCGGGTAAGGTCGTGAAAAAACGACTTAAATTGATTGAATAGTTTGATTGAAATACTAGTATTCCTTTTTTGATATTGAGTTATTTGCGACATTTCCCTGCTTACAAACAACGAAGAATAGGAATATTCTCTTTGCACGCAGCGAAGGACAAGTAGTGCAGACTTTTTTTCTAAATTGATTGATTGAGATATTCATTTTTGACCGATAAATACGTCATGCCTGTTTTCTCTAGATTGTTTGATTGTAATTGTTTTGGACCAGACCGTTCGTTAGAGGTCAGTCAGCCGGCACCGCCGGAAGGCTCCCCTAACAAGGACATGTACGTAAAGTATGGATTAGCCACCGTAGCTTATAGCAAACTATGGCATAAATACACTAGGAAGGACCGGGTAAATCAGTGGCCACTGACGGGATCTTTCGATCCCGCTAAAATAGAAACGTTAGAATTAGCTCTCCACAAAAAGAAAACTAGACCAGCCATGTTTGACAGTTTTGGTTTATGGCGAAAAGAGGCAGCTCAAAGAAAGAAAAGGGACGAAGCTAGACAAGATAAAGAAACGCGAAAAAAATCAGCTTACCAAGCCTGTAAAAGATTAGAAGAAAAACTAAAAGAAAAGGAAAATCGATAAAAAGGAACAGGAATCAAAAATATCAGGTCAATGCCAAGTTAAAACGCCCTCGACTCTTTACCCCAAGTTACCAGCAAAACAAAGGGTAGATGATGACTTATTGTTAGGTCCCCCAATCATATACATGCCACCCCCTTACGCCCCTACTCATCCCGTAGTACAACGCCAGGACCACCAAAGTATAGCCGGAGATGGCACGATCGCCTCAGTCTCCACCGCCTCTGCTCCCACCGAGTCACCCACACCAAATGCTTCATCAAAGGATACAGTAGTAGAGGTAGGATCAAAAGAAAAAGGAGCGCCCAGGGTCCCGCGATTAAGTAAAAATGAGCGAGCAGGCATTGATAAAATAGTTAAATCCCTCATAGATAGGAAGGAGACAGAAGAGTATGTAACTGACATATGCAACTCCTATGTTGAAAACCTCAAACGATACTTTATTGTACGTCTCTGTTACCACACTCTTACTGCATATGAAGAGAAGTACCAAGATGTAGGGCCCGAGCGGCTAGTGGCTCTCTATAGGAAGGTAGACACCGGAGATGAAGGCGACAACGATGTTACAGAACTCTTTTCATCCACACTGGAGGTATTCCGTCACCTCGTGGAACAAGGACGGATAGATAAGGACAGGACATCTAAGATAGCAGGACCCCCGGTGGAAAAACTAGATAGCATGATGCCGATAAAAGAAGCTGCCCCTTATTGGGTACCTCCTAGAGGACAAGGGACTCATGACGATATGAACCATCAAGACGCTAGAGGAAGGGTGGTCTACAAATGGGTGTATCAACCATGGGACAGACAGGACATTTTGACGTTCCGTAAATCTTTACCGGATTTACGAAAGAACCCCACCGCCTTTAACACCGAGCTAGGTACCGCTCTGGGATCAACAATAATGACACTTGCCGACATAGACTTGTTCATCGGGTTATGTTTGCCAGCAGATGTGTGGAAACAGATTAGGAAAATAGACCATACCGAACTGCTTGGTCATACCTGGGAACAACTCAACACACTAGATAAACAGCGGAACCCTGGTCAAAAACCGGTTAAAGCAATATTGGACCTCCCTGACAAAATAGTGCAGAAAGTGAAAACGCTGATCCCAGAGAAAAAGATAGACTGGTCCATAGTAACCGTGTGCCGCCAGAAACCACAAGAGGATGTCTCAGAGTATTTCTCCAGATTTGAAACGGTGTTCTCCGATTACAGTGGACAAGACATGTCCACCGCAACCGGACACCACTTATTTGTGCAGAACTATGTCAAAGGACTACTGCCAGATGTATCCCAGAAATTACAAGCCAGCGAAAGTAGTTGGGCAGCATCTAAACCGGCGGCCATTCTCCAAATGGCCCAGTACTATGAGCATCAGAGAAACGAAAATGACAGGGCTACAGAAAGGAAAAAGAAGGACTTGAAGGAAAGGGTAATGGTAGCACAACTCCAGGGGGCGAATACAGGAAGGGAGCAATATAGGGGAGGATACCAGCAGAATACCCCTAGAGTACAGCCACCTAGAAACAATTCATCGACATCATATGTAGGACGCCAAGACCTAGGACAGGATCAATGTGCATTTTGCAAAGAATATTGACACTGGAAAACCCAATGCCCGGCTTTGTTAGGAGCTGGTAGGGGCAGAGGGGCGAGGGAAATAGCAAGTGGACAGAGAGGAAGAGGACGTGGGAGAGGGTGCGCGAGTGAAGCAAGCGAGGAAAGGCCAGGAAGAGTGAACACATTTGACCATCCCAAACAGAATCAGTACCAACAGACAGATTATGACAATACGTACGACTTTGCATAGGACAGCCAGGGGCAAGGGAGGGATCCAGTCGAGCTCTATGTTGATCAGCAAGGACCTTATGTTACCGCTGAGGTCCTGGGCACAAAGTCGCCATTTCTGGTAGACACGGGAGCAACACGTAGTGCACTATCCAAACGACTGATTCCAAGGGCACCCTTGTCAGGCTCACATGTGACATCAATAGGATTTGACGGTACGCCCTCCACCAACCCTTTGTCCCGACCGATCCCTTTTAACCTTGACAACAATAGCGTCGAAACGACATTCCTCCTCTCTTCCAACACCCCAGACGCCATTATGGGTCTCGACCTTTTGAAACACTTCCATGCGACTATCAGATGCTCACCAGACGGAGGAGTGCGTGTCGTCCTGTATGACAACCCCCAGCGCCATAGAGAGAACCCTTCTCAGCACATGTTTCCCATCTCCGAGACTGACGCATCCCTACTGGACACTTTGCCATCACACTTATTGGCTAGTAACAATACGACAGGACGCAACCCTACCGAAAGTACCGCAGTAAAAAAAATCGCCAGAGGGTGAGAAGGCACTGACAGAGATCATACACGCTTTGGTAGACGCAGGGGTGGTAGAGGAAGTAGTGAGCAACGTTTGTAACAGTCCCATACTACCGATTGTAAAGAGACAGGGAGAGGGAGACGGAAAAGCCTACCGCTTCATCATTGACCTGCGGGAGATAAACAAAATCGTAGTGCCACAATACCCAGTAGTTTCCGACATCACGACAATTTTGACTTTAATCCCCTCCACTGCCACCACCTTCACTGTAATTGACCTCAAAAACGCATTCTTTTCCATACCTATACACAAGGACAGCCGCTATCTATTTGGATTCACCCTAAACTCACGTTCGTACAGATTTTGCAGAGCGACTCAGGGGTACACTGAGAGCCCAAGCATCTATAGCCAGGCGCTTAAAAGACAGTTGGACGCCATACAATTGCCAGATGGAGTGGCACTAATACAATATGTAGACGACATCCTTCTAGCAGCGGACACCATACCAATAGCCGTCACAGCCACCATCAAACTACTCCATTTTCTTGCTGAGAATGGTCACAAGGTCTCCCGAAAGAAATTGCAGTTCTGTAAATCACAAGCGATCTATTTGGGTCACCTTTTATCCAAAGAAGGGAGGAAACTCACGCCTGACAGGATCCAGACAATTCTAGACACCCCTGTCCCCAAAGATCAGAAACAAGTCCACTCTTTGATAGGTCTCACTTCATTTTGCCGACAGTGGTTACCGAACTTTAGCCTCATTGTCAAACCCCTTCTCTCCCTCCTAGCTAAAGACATCCCCTCACCTCTCCCCTGGACCCCCGAATGCCAGTCAGCCTTTAAAGAACTACGCAATGCCCTTTGTTCAGCGCCTGTCCTAGGAACCCCGGATTACTCCAAACCATTCTTCCTCTACACGCACGAGAGGGAAGGATGTGCATTGTCTGTCCTATCACAATCAATTGGTCACAAACAACGCCCTTGTGCATATTTCTCTGCCACCCTCGATCCAGTAGCCAGAGCGCTGCCAGCGTGCCTGCGTGCTGTGGCAGCTGCAGCAGTATCGATACGCCAGCGCGAAGGAATAGTACTCTCCAATCCAGTCACTGTTTTAGTACCCCATGCAGTCGACACACTACTAAACCAGACCAAAACCCAACACTTGATTAGCGCCCGACTGACAGGATATGAGTTGACCCTGCTAGCACCGCACATTACCCTAAAGCGATGCACCACCCTCAATCCAGCCACACTGTTACCCCTACCCGAAAATGATCCTAGCGTGACTCCACTACACGACTGTGTGACACTAACCGATGAACAAACAAAGAGTAGAATAGATCTCAGAGACACCGCCTTTCTAAAACCAGATGGAGAACTATGGGTGGATGGTTCGTGCATCAAACTCCCCGACGGCACCACCTCAGCTTCATACGTGTCACCACAGCCCCAACCGTTCTGGAAACAGCCCGTATTCCCCAACGTTCAGCCCAGGCTGCAGAACTCATTGCCCTCACACGAGCATGTATCTTAGCGACTGACAGGACAGTTAACATATACACCGACAGCCAATATGCCTTCGGGGTGGTTCACCATTTTGGGATCTTATGGAAAGAAAGAGGGTTCCTGACTTCACACGGTACACCCATCCTGCATGGAGATTTAGTCTCCGCCTTGACGCAAGCAGTCCTCCTCCCCAAGAAGTTAGCAGTGATAAAATGCCAAGCACATAGGAAAGTGACTGATCTCATTGGACAGGGAAATGCACTAGCAGACGTTACTGACCGAGCCACGGCAGGAGACAGAACTACGACACGAATGTATGTGACCAGGTCACAAGCTGAACGATGGACTGACGCTAGGACCACTGTAAGGGACATACAGACTACAGGCACACAAGACGAATTGACCGAGGGGGAAAAGGTGGGACTAAAAGACGAGGCCTATGAGCATTTGGGCGGCACCAAGACCCACCTCCATTAACGATGTCCCGAACATATTAATGTCGGATTACTTGCATAAATTGACAAACGAGCTAACAATTATCCACCAACAGGTGCAGCAAGCCTTGCCTGACGTATCCAGGGGCCCGGGACATGAAATAAAGCCAGGCGACCATGTATTGATTCGCAACTTCCAAAGAACGAAGAATCTGGAGCCTAGGTGGACGGGCCCCTGGCAAGTCCTGATCACCACCCGAACTGCCCTCCGAGTGGAAGGAAAACGAAACTGGCTGCACGCTCATCATTGCAAACGAGTCCCTCCAACCCTGGCAACCTGTGAAGGGGTGGAGGTGCAAGAGGAAGTACTCGTGAGAGACCGACCAGCTCTGAGTTGCTACCCACAAGAAGACACCCTCTAACTATCAGAATTTCCCGACCCCACGGTGCCATCCAGGAAAGATCGACGAAAGGAGGGAGCTCCAACGACCAGGCCACTAACTAAGTCAAGGTCTCAGATCAGTAGCACAGTCAAACAACGCTACCAGGAAAGCGCCAGACAAAAGTCTGTGGTCCTAACAGTTGTTGAGCTCCTCGAAGATGATGGAAGGAACTGAACACCTGCAAAACCACCGCAACGACACCAAGACTGCTAACCTGCACAGCACAAAGACAATTGCACTTGTAGCCGCATTTCTCACCTGTCTCCTGTTAATGGTCGCACTCTGGATCATTGAAGAGAATGCACCTGCATACAGAACATTGTCACCCACCATGCAACCAACCACCAAGAAAGAACACTACCTGGTATCACTACCGCCACATCTCCGAGAACGACGCTAAGAATTCTGGAATAATTCTTTCGTGCAGATGTTGCACCAGCACAATCTTGCCACCAATGCTACCAACGGTTGGGTCTGTGGGCTGTTACCTCTTGGTCCCAGTATTAACAATATGTGGTTGTTGTTTGGGTATACACTCTATACCACCTTTGTGTTCTCTTTGCATAACTACCTTGCACCCTAAGACTATGGACACTCAGCTAACAAAAATGAGAGTAATGTATGATCAAGAGATACAGGACATTATGGAGATCGAAATAGACTGACAAGTTTGGGTGCCTTCTATTGCTGAGTTTTTTAGTGGAATGTGCATATACATTTGTGGGGTGATTAGTACATACCTCGCAGTAACATGTGTTGATTGAATCGCATTTTTGATGTATAGCTTTATCAATTATTCAAACTATTGTGGGAAAGTATGTCTGTTGTCTTGCCATTAGCTCAGCCATTTTGCGCTTCATCCTCCATTGCGAACTCTCTACAGGGGTCACGAATGCTCTGTGGCTTCACATCTTGATTCACCTCACCTCTGCACTGCCACCAACGCCCTGTTCCTGATCTGACCTACCGCCACCTGCCTGAACTCATGCTAAACCAGCCGAGCAGGACTGTCCGTGCCTTTGTTTGCCACAATCTGACTGAACTCTTGCTAACCCCAGTTGAACAGGACTGTTCACCTGCGCTTACTGTCCTCACCCTGCCCTTCGCCCTACAGGGTTTGACAGCTACCATCTTCGGACTTATCAGATTGTCCTCTGCTTGTTGTGTGATTATGAGTTTCACCTACCCCTGCAGGGGCCCAACAGTGACCATCTGCTAACTTATCAGATTGACCTCTGCCTGTATAATTATGGTGTTCATTGTTTTACTGTACACGTCTCCCTTTGTATAATTATGGTGTTCATTGTTTTACTGTACACGTCTCCCTTTGTATAATTATGGTGTTCATTGTTTTACTGTACACGTCTCCCTTTGTATAATTATGGTGTTCGTTTTCTGTATACATCCCCCTTTTCATAACCATGGTGTTCTTTCTTTACTATACACGCCTGGGGTGGGGATGAAGGGTATATAAGACGTGGAACCAAAGTGCTTGGCAGATTGCCTCCTCAGACAAGCTGCGGGTGTCTGTTGCTGATGCTCTCTCTACATCTCATGAGATTGTAATAAATATCCTTTCTCTCGGCGCTCCAGTGTTGGTCTCAGTTTGTATCCCGGACCCGTGGACTAAGGGTGGACCCTGCACCTTTGGGTGGTCTTCCAAGGAGACCCCCAAATCCACAATTGGCGCCCAAACATGAGGCCCCATCAGTGACGCGGCTTCCCGGTCGAGGGGTCCCTACGAGGAAGTTTGAACGGACAGTGGTGGAGTATTCCTACGCGAAAGAGACCCTCGTCTTCGTAGCCACCACCCGACCTTCGCTGCATCTGAAAAGACCCCCGCAAGTGGCACCGGTCCTGACTGGAGCTCCCGATAGACTTGGACGAGCTTTGCAGTAAAGAGACCGCCTGGAGAACGAGACAAAGGATTCTGGTAGGATCGCCGGTGGGCGATACCTTTTGTTTGTTTGGTTATCTGGTTTTTTAATTTTTTTCTTCACTCTTTGCAAAAAGTGAAGGTAAACGGGTAATGTGGACTTTTTGTCCGGCTTAGAAACTTGTGGAGACGCTTGGTAAGATAACATAGAAAAGCATGCCCGTCTGTAGCAAATTTGCACGATGGTTTTGTTGTTGCACATTTCGATCAAGGGTGCTGGAGGATAGTCAGCTGGCTCCTCCGGAAGGTACCCCTAGTAAGGACATGTACATAAAGTACGGTATTTCTCCCATAATGTATAACTCATTGTGGCATAAATACACGTCTAAGGATACAGAGACTCAATGGCCTATGTACGGCTCTTTCGAACCCCAGAAGCTTGAGGCCGTAGAGGCACAACTTCATAGGAGGAGGTCCCGACAAGCAATGTTTGATGCCTTGGGTCAGTGGAAAAAGGAAGGGACTGAGAGGGTGAGAAGGGCTCAGGCTAGATTACAGAAAGAGGCTCGGAAAAGTGATAAACAGGCATTAGAGGAATTGCGACGTGAAAAGGTTGCTTCAAACATCGCGTGTGCAGATAGGGAATACAGGTTAAATATGTCCGGTCAATACTCTGTACGATACACTCTTGTCACGAACGGACCACCAGGAGGAGGAGTATCTCCTCCAACCATTGCCACCACCGTACCATGTCCCTCCCCATCCTATCCCACAGCCGGCCGATGAGAATGCACCACCCCCTAACGCCTAACCTCCACCTCCCGACCACACTGCCCCTCCTGCTCCATCTGATCCCGATTTAGCCCCCTCTGTTCGATCACACACACACCCCGCATTACACCTACAGAGAAACAGGCTCTGAATGATCTCGTTCGCACCTGCCTGAAGGATCTTTCCACATCAAACCAGATCCGTGCGATCTATGAAGCCTATGCACCACCCTGCAAGGGCTACTTCCTACAGCAATTTGCTCATGAAATACTCTCTCTTTATGAGAAATGCCACGGAGTAACACCAGCAGGCCATATTACAGATTGTATCGTAAGTTGACAGAGGGACGAGGAAGTGCGGAGGAAAGCCACAGCTTGTTAGCATTTACACTACAAATGATGGAAAGTTTGAGGAGAGACCAGGAGGAAGAGGAAAAAGAACCAGTAGTGGAGGGAGCGATGGGAGGTCATATGGCACCGATAAGGGAAGCTGCTGCAGTTTGTCCCTGCTCGAGGACAGGGTACTGCTGAGGGATTAGATAGTCCAGATGCGAACAGCAGGACGTTATATAATTGGGTGTACACTCCGTGGCTTCGAGCTGACATCTTAGCTTTTAAAAAGGACTTACCCGACCCCCGGAAGAATCCCATTGGATTCTACGAAGGGTTGGACACGGTTATTGCCACCTACACCATGACCTTAACAGACATAGATCAGTTTTTTGGGCTAATACTGCCGCCAGACATCTGGAGACCAATAAGGAAAATAGACGATCAGACCGTATTCGGTCACAAGTGGGAAGATTTAGTAACAATGGATAAGGATAGAAAACCAGGGGAAAGGCCAGCGGAAGCTATTTTAGCACTACCAGTTCGCATAGTAAAGCTGAAGGCCACCATTCCGGCCAGAAAGGTTGACTGGACAGTCATTACTGCGTGTAAGCAAAAGTCTGAGGAAACGACGTCTGACTACTTCTCTCGACTCAGCCAGGTGTTTGTTGACTATAGTGGACAGGACACGACGACTGAGACAGGCAGACACTTACTAGTTCAGACTTTTGTTAAGGGATTTTTGCTACCGATCTCCACTAGGTTACAGAGTAGCGAAAGCACGTGGCCTGCGGCAACACCAGCGCAGATCCTGACAATGGCCCAATATTACGAAGATCTGCAAAATAAAATAGAGGAGGAAAAAGACAGAAAAAGAAAAGACCTAAAAGAAAAGGTGATGCTTTCCCAGATAAGCACGGGAGGGGGAGGAAACGGTAGGGGCCAACAGAACAATTATATGCCTGCGGCTGCTAGAACACACCAGCCCCCACGTCAACTGTCCCAGGACCAGTGTGCGTATTGTAAAGAAACAGGCCACTGGTGTGCAGATTGTCCACTTTTGCATCGAAATACCATAGGGAGAGGGCGAGGAGCACCTAGAGGGAGAGGTCCTGCGCCACCCTTTGGCGGACAGCGTCCAAACGTCTTTGATAATTCCAGGCAGGCTGTTACCCAAGATTTTACCACTGATCAGTACGACAACGAGTATGCATGAGATAGCCAGGGACAGGGGAAGGAACCAGTAGAACTTCTTGTCGATCAAACAGGTCCCTATGTCACAGCTAACGTGGTTGCTACGCAGGGCAAATTTTTGGTTGACACCGGGGCCTCTAGAAGTGCCCTATCAAAAGAACTGATTCCTAGGGCACCCCTGTCCGGCTTATCGATCACCTCCGTAGGATTGGACGGCACGCCCTCTACTAACCCCCTTTCTACTAAGGTACCCCTGGACATACAAGGGAACACAGTGATGGCCTCTTTTCTGCTCTCCCCAAATTGCCCAGATAACCTGATGGGCATTGATCTGTTAAAACACTACAGAGTCACCATTCGCTGTTCTCCCCAAAATGTCAGAGTCATATTGTTTGACAATGATTGCCCCATCGGTTATGAATCACGTTTTTATTGTCTCACTGATTCCGAACAGCAGGATTTGTCCCAATTACCAGCTACACTGTGGGCTGTCACGGACACCGATGTGGGGGAGATTGTCATGGACCCTGTCCAAATAACAGTAAAACAAAATGCACCTCTTCCCCGCCTACCTCAGTATAAGATTTCTGCAGAAGGAGAAAAGGCCCTCATGACTATAGTACAGGATATGATTACATCAGGGGTAGTTGACAAAGTCCAGTCCAACATTTGCAATAGTCCTATCCTTCCAGTCCTGAAACACACGTCCACCTCTGAGAAAATATACCGTTTCGTCATTGACCTTCGCGCGATCAACAAAATAGTGGTCCCGCAATATCCTGTGGTCTCTGACATAACTATATTAACAATGATCCCTTCAACTGCTACCACCTTTACCGTGATAGACCTCAAGAATGCCTTTTTCTCCATACCAATACATCCTGATTCACGCTACCTTTTTGGTTTCACCATAAGAAACAGATCATACAGATTCTGCCGGGCTCCACAAGGGTACACCGAGAGTCCGAGCACATACAGCCAAGCCCTTAAACAGCTCGACCAGATACAGTTACCACCCGGCACTGTCCTCATTCAGTATGTCAATGACATTCTTTTGGCTGCGGACACTCCGTCCCTGGCCCGCACCGCATCACTTACTACTTTACACTTTCTGGCGTCACAGGGCCATAAGGTGTCCAAGAATAAGTTACAGTATTGTAGACAGCAGGTGACCTACCTCGGACATCTGCTGTCTAAGGAGGGACGTACACTCACACCTGACCGCATCCAGACAATACTACGCCTTTCTTCTCCTACTACCCAAAGAGATGTTCGTGCACTAATTGGCCTCACTTCTTTTTGTCGTCAATGGATTCCAAATTTTTCCCTCATAGTTAAGCCACTCCTTGCTTTACTTACAAAAGACACACCCACACCCCTCCCTTGGACACATGAACACGACAAAGCCTTTGAAGACTTACGCCACGCTGTTTGTTCTGCACCAGTACTGGGCACACCTGACTACTCAAAACCCGCACTGCATCTACTCCCATGAACGCTCAGGATGCGCTCTCTCGGTCTTGACCCAAATTCACGGCACCAAACAACGCCCGTGCGCCTACTTTCCGGCCACTCTAGATCCTGTGGCCCGAGGTCTTCCCTCTTTTCTTAAAGCGGTCGCGGCTGCGGCCGTCTCTATTCGACAAAGTGAGGGAATTGTTTTAGGATCTAAACTGACGGTGTTAGTTCCCCACGCAGTCGACATACTACTAAACCAGACAAAGACAACACCTCACTAGTGCACGACTGACAGGATACGAACTTACGTTGTTAGCACCCCACATCACATTAAAGCGCTGTACGACGTTGAACCCCGACACACTCCTGCCCACACCAGAGTCAGACACCACAGACACTCCACATGACTGCCTCTTCCAAACAGAAGAACAGACTAAGGGGCGGGTAGATTTGAAAGACATCCCTCTGACGGAACAGGATGGGCAATTATGGGTGGACGGGTCCTGTATTAAACTATCAGATGGTACCACATCTGCTGCCTATGCCGTCACTACTACCAACACTATTGTTGAAACTGCACGCATACCTCAGAAATCGGCCCAGGCAGCAGAGCTTATAGCTCTCACCCGCGCTTGTATCCTTAGCCAGAGTCTAGCTGTCACCATTTACACCGACAGCCAATATGCCTTTAGAGTAGCACACAGTTTTGGTATCCTCTGGAAAGAGAGAGGATTCTTGACGTCACATGGCACGCCCATCCGGCATGGTGACTTAGTAACTGCATTACTACAAGCCTTGACACTGCCCCGAACACTAGCTATTGTAAAATGCAATGCCCACAAGAAAATCACAGACGAAATAGGACTGGGAAATGCCTTAGCTGATGAGACAGCCCGAGCCACTGCACAAGAAAGAACACATACCGCCATGTACATAATAAAATCCCAAGCAGAGAAGTGGCGTGACGTTAGACAACAGATCAGGGACATCCAGTCTACTGCCACTCCTGGAGAACTTCAACAATGGGAAAAGGAGGGCATGCTTGACGAGGAGAATTGTTGGCGGTCCAAGGACACAAAATTATGGAAATTGCCAAATGCCTCTCTCCTCCCATTGTTGAACATGACTCATTTACCGGCCCATACCGATGCTGCCACCATAACTAAAATCTTACAGGAGGTGTGGGATAACAACCAACTCCGGTCTACCGCCACAAGGCTGGTACAGCAATGTTTAGTATGTCTCCGTTACAATGTAGGAAAAGGGACCCGGGTACCACGAGCTGGGTTTGCCATCCCCACGGCACCCTTCGAGGTCTTACAGATGGATTATATCCAGATGGAACGGTGCAACAACCTTAAATATGTCCTAGTGGTTGTTTGCGCGTTCAGCAAATGGGTGGAAGCCTACCCGGTCAAAGACAACACTGCCCTAACAACCGCCAAGATGTTGTTGAAAGAATTCTTTCCCCGCTATGGCCTTTGCCGGGTACTCTGGAGTGACAGCGGGAGCCACTTCATTGGAGAGGTAGTCAAACACATTAGCTGGACTAGGGGTCAAGCAAAAATTCCACGCAGTCTTTCACCCCCAGTCAGCAGGCCTGGTGGAAAGATACAATGCCACCATCAAATCAAAACTAGCCAAAATAGTGGAGACTACGGGGCTTAGATGGCCTGACGCATTGCCACTGGCCCTTCTATCAATAAGATCTGTCCCGCATTCTCGCACCTCGTTGACCCCATACGAGGTGGTTTTTGGACGCCCAATGAACATTTGGGGCGCGCCCCATGCTACCACCTTGTCGGATTCTCCTTGTGAAATGCTGAGCGACTACGTGTCGGTACTTACGCGAACTTTGTCTTCTATTAATCAGCAGGTTCAGGAAGCGTTGCCCGACCGATCCACGGGGCCAGGACACACCATCCGGCCAGGCGACTACATCCTGGTGAAGAACTTTGCTCGGAAACAAACGTTGGAGCCCCAGTGGAAAGGTCCTCTGCTAGTCCTGCTGACGACCCGAACAACCCTACGAGTGGAAGGCAAGAAATCGTGGGTGCATGCAGTTAATTGCCGGAAGGGCCCCAGCATCACACAGACTGACCCAACTCTGTCTGCCTACAAGGAAGTACTGGCACACGACCGCCCAGTGTATGGCCTCCAAGAACCAGAGCTCGAACTGTTCGAAGACCACACTGTGCCAGCCAAAGGAAGATACAACCTCCGTCCTCGCACGACCTCTGGGGCTCCAGCGACTGGACAGGAGGGCTGAGCCAAAAGTCGCAGGGCGGTAGTACAGTCTGGTGGGGTGGATCGATACTCCTTATAGTGGGGTATTGAGAAGCCTAGCCAGTGAAGCAACCACCAGCTACCGGCGACGCGTAGGGCTCAGTCTCCCTCTCTGACAGCTGTAGAGCCCAAAAGAAGATCGACTATGCCTAAAAACGCAGACCAGAAGAAGGCATTTCATAACAGACTGTATAATCTAAGGTCAATAGTGCTAACAGTATTTCTCTGCCTCACGATCATTCTTACCATCATCTTCTGGATTATAGAGGAAAAAGCGCCGGCGAAAGGTACCATATTGCCGACTGATGCCACACCTACTGAACACTCGCAGGTGTCCTTGCCCCCTTATCTCCAACACAGAAGACAAGACTTTTGGAACAACACTTTTATTCAAATGTTGCATCAACATAATATGGTCCTGAACAAAACGAACTGTTGGGTCTGTGGTCTCCTGCCTTAATCCACGGAAAACCCAATATCGCTTTTTCCTTACCCCTATTCTGTACATGCCTCTTGCCTTGCCTGGATGATGCTCATCATGGATGCCCAGCAGACTAGGAACATCGCTGATACCATTCTCCAGCAATTCGACGAGTTATGGTGGAAGAAGACAGGCAACACCATCAACCCTTTCTGTCCAACTAACAGTCCCATGAAAATATCGGAAGATGAGCAAGAGGAAATGCTGATCTTCAACACCACTGACCGTCTTCGCTTTTCTAGCTTCAAAAAGAAGGCCCCCGCCAAGCGAACATTGCCCCTATCAGTTGTTCGCATTCCTGGACTTATATGCATCAAAGGCTTAGGTACTGAGTACGTTGGGGACAGCTCTTGTGCCATAACAGCAACTCTGAACAGGACATTTCCACCACCGCTTGTTGCTTCCCCAAACACTTATTTTGTGTGTGGGACAAAAGCATTCACCTGGCTTCACAAAAACTGGGGAGGCACATGTTATATAGCGTTTCTCCTTCCTCCTGCCTATATTGCTCCTCCTCTTCATCATCGCGTCCGCCGCAGCAACGAAGTGGTCGACCAAGCAGACACTACCTCTCAAATGTTCCTGGATGCCATGAAAGGCATCCTTCCCTTCTGGGGACCGATGGAAAACAGCAGAGACATTCGCCACCTCATCAGGGTCATGGAAGCAACTGTCAACATCACAGCTGGTATTCTGGCCAACAACACAGCGGAGCTCCAAGCGGTACGCCTCGTCGTTTTACAAAACCGCATGGTCCTTGACGGCATCCTTGCTGACCGCGGAGGAGCGTGCCGCATCATCGGTACCAGCTGCTGTGTGTACATCCCAGATCATTACTCATCTGTCTATGAGGCTATTTCCACGCTTCATCGAATCACCTCTGATCATCAAGATACCGGCTCATGGTCCCTTGGCCTCTGGTTGTGGCAACTTCTACTTCAATATGGTCCCCCACTTTGCGGCCTCTGCGCAAGTGCTATCAAGCCAGTCCCTATAAATACTCATGTCGAGAACAATAAAATAATGATTGAACGTGAGATACAACTATTGATGGACATTGCAATGGACTAAAAATGATTTCGCTTATGGCAAAAGGAGGGACTGTGGAAAAGTATATCTGTTGTCTTGCCATTAGCTCAGCCATTTTGCGCTTCATCCTCCATTGCGACCTCTCTACAGGGGTCACGAATGCTCTGTGGCTTCACATCTTGATTCACCTCACCTCTGCACTGCCACCAACGCCCTGTTCCTGATCTGACCTGACCTGACCTACTGCCACCTGCCTGAACTCATGCTAAACCAGACGAGCAGGACTGTCCGTGCCTTTGTTTGCCACAATCTGACTGAACTCTTGCTAACCCCAGTTGAACAGGACTGTTCACCTGCGCTTACTGTCCTCACCCTGCCCTTCGCCCTACAGGGTTTGACAGCTACCATCTTCGGACTTATCAGATTGTCCTCTGCTTGTTGTGTGATTATGAGTTTCACCTACCCCTGCAGGGGCCCAACAGTGACCATCTGCTAACTTATCAGATTGACCTCTGC